>LOEQ01005509.1:85772-95884 GCA_001685075.1 Bramus lutescens | reverse complement strand
AGAGACAGAGACAGAGACAGAGACAGAGACAGACAGAGAGAGCAGGATACTATTTCATAACGCATAAGATACTAATTTAAAAGTATCAAATATTTATAACCTTATCAATGAGATACCCTTGAGTACTTGAAGAGCATTTTTGAAACCCTCTGTTTTTTTAAAAAAAGAAAAATATATTTTCAGCATAAATTGTATTCCTAGTACATTTTCTGTTGCATCCCAAGAAAGCAACCATTCCATTTAAAAATGTCAGTCACTTTCATTAAAAAATAAAAATCCCTGAAATTTGTATCTTTTTAGTGGTTCTTGGCTGCTGCTGTATAACAGAATGACTTGAGAATCTTTAAAAAAATAACGGTATCTGAAAAATAATGTTTTCTTTAAAGATGGGTCCCTTGCTTCATTGGATGTCCCAATACCAATGAGTATATGACCAGCACAAACTGATTTCAGTGGTTTTAAGAAGTAGAAAAAGCACCTGAGTGGGGTGGAGGTAGGAGATGACCTAAGAGAAGCTGGGCAGAGGAACGGAGGTCAATATACTCAAAATGGATTGTATGCTTGTCCAAAACTCTCCGTGAATTATAAATAAAAATGCCATTTAAAATCCAAAAAAAAAAATTAACGGTATTGAGCAGTGCCCCTAAAACTGTTTAATAGGATGTGTAGCTTAGTATGGTGCCATGCCCCCTCCCATGTCTAGTGAGCTCCCGCTGTGGAGATGATGGCTTTTGTGGGCCCCAAGCCTGGGCATGCACATGCAGATTGAATTTTTAAGCCTTTCCTCAAAATATGCTGAGCCCTTAGTCAATCGTTCGTGTGTATGGGAGCATATTTGCAAATAAGGTCTTTTCAGATTCAGTCGAAGCTCATGCTGGATTAGGGTGAGCCCAGATCCCATCCAACCACCAGAGTCCTTAGATGAAGAAGAAAGTGAGACACTAGAGTCAGAGGAAAATAAAACTTGCAAAGGTACCCAGACCGAAGAGGCAGCAAGGGAGGGAGGCCATGTGGAGATGGAGGAGGAGACAGAACCATACTCTGTAAACCAAGGAATGTCAGGGATTGCTTTCGTCTGCCAGAAACTAGAAAAGGTGGGGATGGATTCCTCTCCAGGGCCTTGGGCAGGAGCATAAGCCTTAACCACAGAGTCAGAGCCAGAGCATCTGACAACTGTGTCAGAGGTCACTTATGGAATAGGTTTCTGGTTTGTGCTGCTGTGTTATGGTGGCCCAGGGGACCAATTATGGGCATCATGGAGTTCCTGAAGATAAAGAGATTCAGCTCGTGTTAGACAAGGACCTAAATGCATCTTCTTGGGACATGGTCTACTGAGCCTTTTAGCGCTTATGCTCTTGCAGGCCCTGGTTCAACCAACCTGCACCTCTCTGCAAACCTTGGAGGGGGCCCCTCCAACGGCACTTTCACATCTGGGTCTGTGAGCCAATCGCATGTTGGGAAGTCATGCCAGCAAGGTAACAGGAGGTGTGGGAGAGGGTACCACAGTCCAGAGATTAAGATGATTCTGTCCTGCAGTCTTTCAGAAAGTGGGGTTGGTTGTTAAGAAGTCAGCTTCATCCTAAACACAAAAGAGGAGCATCCAGCCTCCCTCTGCAAATGGCAGAATGCTTAGCTCAGCAGATGCTATTGAATCCTTAGCTTTTCAGATGAGAGCTGTTGAGTTCTCGGGCTTGTGAGTGGCTGCATCCCCAGCTTTTCCTTTGGGCACTGGGTTATTTTTCTTTTCCATTTTTTGGTTTCCAGTCAGTGGCCTTTCATAACAACGGGAAGGAAACAACAATAAAATCCAATTTTACGACTTATTCTTCTGACAATAGTGGTCCGTGTGCTGTAAAGAAAGGAAAAAGTACTCGGATTTCAGTTGTCTTTGTCTGCTCTTGTCTCTCTCTACCCCCTCACTCCATTCACTGTGTAAATGACCTACTTTGAAGTTTCAAATAAAAAGAAGTTAAAAGGGCTTTTATTTGGCCCTTGAGTCTGTCTTTTTCTAGAAAATTTGGAAAACGTCCTGACTCTGAGTGTAACATGGCCCAGAGAAGGGAGCCAAGAGAGCACGGAGCCTGCCACGCCTCCTTCTGCGGCCACGCCTCCTTCTACAGCCACGCCTCCTTCTGCGGCCCTACTCAGAGCAGCTTTCCAGTCTGAGGGAGAGAGTCGGACTCACCAGTATCTGTACTCTATGCATACAATGGGTTTGGCTAAATGATAAAGGGTGTCGAGCTGTCTTCATGGGAACATGTTTGCAAATGTATGTTTGTGTGTATGTGTGTGTGTATTTGTGAGAGTGTGCATGTGTGCACATGTGTCAGTGTGTGGATGGCTTCTGGAACTCCCTCTAATGAAATGTTGGTGCCAGTACTTTATGGCAGAGGCTGCTGTCTATTAAAGAAAGTATGCCGAGCTCCTGCTGTAGAGGATGATTTTTATGACTAGTCATAATTTTCTGTCTCCAGGATACTTATATTTAATATTTTAGTTAAAATGACCCCAAAATAAAATATTCCACTCATATGGCCATGCTAAAGCTGAGTCGTTTGGTGACTGCATCTTGTACTCTCCTGATTGGGATGGAGTATGACATCTTTAACCAGTAATAAATATGGACTGGGCATTCACACAGTGAGCTCAATGCTTTCCAGGCAGAAATACTCTCTTAAAACTGAGTAAATATAGAGCTGTAAGCCAGGGCAAATATAGCAAGGGAGAAGTGAACAGGCCAGTGTCACCATGATGGGAAGTTGTTGGCAGCCATGGAATAGGATGGCTCACACGGAAGGATTCCAGTAGACAGGGCCAGCATGAAACATGGGTTTCTATACGAGTGTGCTATGCTTGTGTCAGACTGTGGAAGCAGGAAGGCCAGGGCTGGTCAGGCCAGCAGAAGAAGGTAAAAGGCATCCTGGCAGAAGATACCCAGGGGAGGCTACAAGCTTGGCTCCGCCATGCTGCTGACACCGGGATGTCCTGGACTGGGCACAGGTGGGACGCAGCTCCATATGGGACAACCTGGTCATTACAGTCTGAGGTCGTCAGATAAATGGTTTTCTCACACAGATGCCCATGACAATGTTTACACCGTGGCGAATTTTGATCCATGACACTGGGAAGTTACTGTATAATACTCTTGGTTAACCAGGGAGACCCCTCTATGAGCTCACTAAACACCAGCTTCAAGGTAGGGGTCACCACAGCAGCTCCTTTGCCTGATCACACAAAACTTGCATTTGTCTATTGCTCCTGCCCTGTGACGATGCCTCTCCTACAATCTCACAGAGAGCTGATGATCCCAGGCTCCCAGGAGCTCCTTGGCAGGCGGAGCTGGCCCACAGGTTCTCCTAGTGAACCTGAGTAATTGATGGCAGCCGCCACCATCAGGACCACTCTGGGATAGTGATGGAGACTAATCTGTGATGTCAGAAGTTGTGCGAACACCTTGTGAATGACCATCCACAGCCTCCTCTTGTCTTCCTTAGGTGTAAGCTTTGTCAAGATGCACAAGAGGAGAATTAACCCCATGTCCCGACAGCCTTCAATCCCCATCAATCCTGTGTCCTTGCCTTCCTCAAGAATTGCCTAACAGAAGCCCATATTCTATAATGTACTCTTACTCGGGTGCCTGAGCTTGCCTGCCCTGAGCACTGCCCCCACCATGGAGCAGTGACAGCTCAGACATGTTCAGTGTCTTTGGATCTAGATGATTTGGGTCCATACTGTCTGTCAGTCACCCAGAGGATGCTTTTCCCTCAGCTAAGCCTCCTCTTGCATCTTAGTTAGTTTATGCAAACTCTTCCAAGTGCAACCCCCCACCCCTGCCCCACATTGCCAGTCACGACATTAACAACCTGCCATTTCTAAACAAATACTTTGGCATCTGGGAGACAGTGGACTGACTCTAGCTAATCAACACTGGAATTCCCCCAATGTACGCTTGGCTTCTGAGCTTTCGGGTAACCTTGGAGCTCTAGCCCCTGACACTTCCATGCTTCCTTTGACACAATCCTGGGAGTCTAGTCAAGTCTCCACAGTCGTCAAGTGTTGAGGAAGACAGAGTGGGTTTTGTGCCATACCCTGCCCTTTGCATTATGGTTGTAAGTGCTCAGTAAATACCAGGCTTGCCTTGAGACGTCTGTGTTAGGAAGACTATGAAAATTTCCATGATGTTATAAATGGAAGAAACTGAGTCAGAGGAAGATATTGTTGCTTCCTTGTGCTCAGTTACATACTTCTCTGACTGAAAAGTGTCTTTGAAGTCTCTCTTCTATGAATTCAGTTTATATACTTGGTGGCTATTTTGGTGGTCAAAGGTTTTCTAAAATACACATGTCAAAATCCTGACTTCCATAGAGAATTTGTCTTTTGTGCAATTCCTTCTCTACTATGAAGTTAGCTGGCTGTTTTTATCCACAGATTCTTATTTGTTTCATTGACAAAGTCACAGAGGCTACCCAGCCCTGGGTTAGAAGTGCATGGTCCACACTGGGGGTGTTAGCCCTGCTCTGGCCATCCAGCCCTGGGTTAGAAGTGCACAGAACACACTGGCCATGTTAGTCCTGCTCTGGTTTCCACAGGAGCATCAGACATGTTGGATTCATTTAACAAAACTGAAGGGATTCATGGGACCAGTTCATCTCTCCTCCCCCCGCAGGACTACACAGACGATTGTCTGTCAGTTTCTGTGAAGAACCTGGCTTAGCTTGCTGCTGTTCTTGGAAAACAGTTCTGTGTATTGTGTAAGACTGAGTCCCTAAGTGGCTCTCATGCTGATGAGATTTGGGAGGGAAGAACACTGCTCGATCAGATGGCTCTTTCAGCCTGGAATAAAGGGACTTTCCAGCTCCTGACCCTCCATTCTGGGTGCTAGGCTCCTCCATTTTCTGTGGTGGTTTGACACAAATCTTTAGGCAGACTCAGATCTCTCTGTCAAAANAAAGCTGATGTCATTGTATTTCTCTTTACCTGCAGTGGGTCCATCCTTGCACCCAGTCCGTCCCTGCATTGAGTCCATCCCTGGACCCCAGTCCATCCCTGCACCTGAGTCTGTCCCTGTCTTTCAACTCATCCCTTACTTTAAGTTTGGTGCCCATTACTCTGGCTACTCAGAATATTTCTAGACATCAAAAGTCACACTCAGGTCAGTCACTCACAGACCCACCCAGGCCCTCTCTTTTGACCTCGCCCAGGCTGAGGCGTGGCTTTGTGTTAATTAAAAAACTGCACAAGGTCACAAAGGAGCAGTGGCCCACTGCTGTGGGACAGAGCAGGGGTGGTGGGGGCTGCCATGGAGCTGGCCAGAGCAGTGCTGTTTTGGGAATGGTTGTCTCTTAAATAGGACTCTGACCTGCAGAACCAGCCCTCAGCTAAGTGGGGGAGGGGCGGCAGAAGGACTGGAGCCTTCCTCACAGCAGAGACCCTAGTTCTGAGTTCTGCTTTCCTTCCTGTTTGAGCCTCTGTTTTCACTGGGGTAAGTGGGTCCATGCTGGCTTGGTCTTCCTCCTGGGAAAGTAGGGATAAACTTTCTGTCCCTACAAGTGGGTTCTCATCTCTCCATTTTAACTTTCAAATGTATTTTGATTATTCTTTGTTAGGTTGTTTCCCTTCCCAATCTTCTCAGCTCAGTGCCATGCAACCCTTCCTTTTTAAATCCTTATTTCTGATTAAAACAGAAATCAAAACAAAAAAAATTCCCTCTTCTGAAAAATCCTCAGTATGGAAATACAGGCAACATTCTGACAGACAAAGGAGATTTTCTCAGTTAACAAATTCTTTGCTGTGATCTGAGGTTGAAGCCTGTAGTGAAAAATACCACTTTTAAAACCCAGGAACGCATACGCCTCATATTAAACACCTGTAGATCACAGACAATGTAGCTCAAGGCTGAGTGTGTTCTGCAGAAGGGTCCGACATCTTCTCATGTAGCCCATTCTCAGCACAGGTGATGCTTCCCATGGGACCCCTGATTCTAAAGTGCCTGGTGTTTTTTTTTTGTTCACCTTTGACACTAGGAAATGACAACCCCCACTGTGAATGCATCCCTTAGCAACATCAGAACAAACTCACAACTGAGACACTTGTCACCTGCATAAGAGAGGGTGTGGACTTCAGGGTAACCTGACCTGAGCAGGACAGAAGGCTCATGTGTCCCTTTGTTGATGGCCGCTCTGTGCCTAGGACACACACTGAGGTGTCTCTGAGTACAGGATTATTGGGTTGTGCCTCCAGTTCCCTAAATAGACCCCAGTCCTGCAGCCCCGTCTCCAGACATGGTCTGTTGCCACTGAGTGAGTGTGAAGGTGTAGTTCCCTCTCTGAGCCTTCCCCCGCCTCTGTCGTCCATTCTGTTGAGTACACACATGGCTCTTACTTTGCTTCTGTCAATGCCATTGTAACTCCAAGAGAAGAACCAAATTCTTCATGTGTCTAGTCCACCACAGAGAGTATTGCTCCCAGGCGTGAGACATGCTGGGATTTCTTCTGCCCTTTTTTGCTCTTACACCGCTCTGTGTTGCTGCCTCTGTCAGCCATACTTTCTTTGTGGTCAACTTGTTGCTGTCAGGAAGTGGTTTTGATCTGTGCAAATGGGAGTTCCACAGGGTTCTGGAAAACACAGGTTATAGTGTTTAATTTTGCAGGTTCATATAGTGTTTAATTTCACCTGTTCATCATTTAGTAGCTGAGAAATGGTTTCAGGATTAAAAGTTAACCCATGATATTTCTATTCTGGAAGCTTCCTGAAGTCTTTGGTGCTAGGACACCAGAGAAAGTAATGCGTCTTCCTCAGCCTCACTTCGGGCCCTCCAGGGTACCAGTCTGCCCTGCCTTGTCTAGGGGCCGGCCACTCCACCTCTGAGGCCATCTTAGCCTGTTCAGAGGTCCCTCCAGCAAGGCTAACCGTTACCCCCTCATAATAGCTGTGGCGAAAGGTTGGCTGTGGCCAGTACCCCGTCACCTTTCAGCATCTTTCATACTGCAGACGCTTGGCGGGAGTCATGTGCTAGGCACTGTGGGATCAAAAGGTGGGTCACAGATAGGCCTGTCTGTAAGAGCTGACACATCAATGCTGCAGTTTTTATGAGCAACTCTTTGTGGAACAAATATCAGAGTGACTAATTGTGCAGGAAAAACAAACCTGTGTTGGGCTTGTGACCAAATTCCCAGAGCTTTTTAGAGAATATTCAGAGCCCTCTGAGTTGGATTTTTCATTATTGTTGTTTTATTACATGCTGATAAGCAACAAATGTATTTATTGTTCTGATGCCTCCCCCCATCGTTAACACGAGTGTTAAATATTTTCTGACCGACAAATCTCTCTGCCAATGCAATAATCCCAATCAGACCAAATCAGACCGAAATAAAAAGATGCCCACGTTTAATGGATGGAAGCACTCCCGAATGGCCCCCAAGAAAACACGGAGTGGGGGTGGAGAACATACACAGGAGAGGGAACAGGCGAGACCACGGGTTCATTCACTGGGGGACAGTTTAAATAGCCTGTGGGAGTGGTCTTGACCCTCTGGGGGCGGGGTCACCATTTGGGGGGCTTTTTTGGAGGTGGAGTTTGGACTGCGGTCACTCCCAGGGGAGGGAGCTTTGAAATGGAGCTTGCTACCCAACATTCAAAAATGGATGCCAGGGGACTGGGGTGAAGCCCCCAATCAAACAATGAGATTGGTGAAATTCTTATTTGTGGTATCTGATCTTAAAAAGATTTTCTGTTTCCATCATCTTAAAAACTCTATTTCAAAGGATAAAGCAAACCGAAATTGAGTTTTCTTTCCATGTAGGAAACTACATTTTAAAATGCTGCCATTCTGGTAGGCTTTTTGAGGCTTTTTCTGGCTTTTTGATTGATTTTTGGATGTGACCTTCGTCTGCGGCTAGATGTTCTACTTCCGGGAAAGCTGACAATGCTATAGGTGCATGCGCACTTCTGATGGAGCCTGGGGAGTCACACCTAACTCACTCTGGGACTTTAACTCGTTGGAACATGAAGTGAAATCGTTTTCTGCATGGTGCCCTCCCTGTTTCCAGACCAGCACAGGACACCCGTGTATGAACAGGTGGAACACTGAAGCAGGTTGCCTGGGATTCCTCCGTCCTCTCTGCAGACACTTTCAGGCTGTATCTGCCGTGGGAAGCTTTGTTCTCACCCTGTGGCCAGTAGCAGGCCACAGTCTTGTCATGTTTAAGATGGGCCCCGGCCATGCAGGGAGGAGTAGCAGGCCCAGGGTGAGTGCTTAGTAAACGTGCCTGGAATCTGAGAGGGCATGGAATGAACTCAAATCTCACTCAATGGCACACCCCCCCCAAAAAAAAATAAAAATAAACTAAAAAATCACATGCTTCCTTGAGGTTTCTGTGAATTCCCCAGGCTCCAAAGTGTTTGCTTTTCTTTCTGCTTCTAAATCACTTCTTCCAGCAGACAATGAAATTGTCTGCTTGTCTCGTAAAGCTGCCCTCTCTTGGTCTTGTGTTCTGAGATGAAACAAGGTCCTCAGATTTTTCACCTACTTGTTTAAATAAGGAAAAATAGAGAAAGAAATAAGATCCATTCGGAAAGGCCAGTGTGAGTTTGGGGAACGTTTTCCATTTTTCTGCGGCAGCTTTGGGCAGCCTATTCCATGCCTTCTGCACAGCACAGTACTTGAACTTATTTAAAACAAACAAAATTGTTGAAACAAAGTTAGCATCATTGTAGATTTCCATTTCCCATTACCTGTAACCCTGCAAGGTTACAAGTTCTGGCACTTGATTCCATGCAGTTTCTTACTTCATTGTCTAGAAATTGTGGGCAAAGGGCTGATGACCAGAAAATGCCCCCAGGCTAGCCTTTGTCAAACAGGCCATGTGCATGGTGGCTCTCGGACTGATCAGCTTTTGACATTAGTTTGCTGGGATTCCGACGTTAGAGGCAGAGTTCGGGCTGAATCTTCAGAGATGAGGATGATGGTGCCAAGTGCCTAATTCACAGAGCTATCGCATCCAGTCTGCATCTGAGGAGCATGGACCAGCGCCAGCACCTTGAGAGCGGCGGTCCCGTCCCTTTGTTCACACCGCTATTCATACCGCTTCCGTGGATTCTTCTGCACTCGGGAGACTTTGCCTTTGTGGAGTCCTTTCACTTCTCTTTAGAAAAAAAATGTGCTACTATCAATTTTACTATGTTTAAAAATAGATCCCCGGGAGGCAAATAGAAGGGACAAAAATACCAATGTGAACGGTAAGGGGAAGAGGGGACAGCAGACTCCGTGTCCAGATTGACTCTGACTCTGTTAGAAATTCCAGGACTTTGAAGTGAAGAGATGCTTTGAACCTTAGCAACCATTGTACCAATGGCTGAACCATCTCCTTTTCAATTTAAAGTTGCTGGGGGGAGACTCAGCAAATGTAGCCCGGGACAGTGTCCTGCTACTGAAAACAACATTGCCGTGAATGCTTATCATGTGTCTATTTACGGTATTTGGGTAAGCATTCAGCTATCTTGGCTCTTTATCTTTCAGTAGGTCTCATTAAATGATACATTTTTTTGATTGAATTTTTCCCACCTTGAGGATTTTTTTTTCTGGCTTTGTGAATAAAAAATGATGTGATACCAGGTGCTTTGTAGTTGGCAGGTTCTCACACGACTTTGAACACAGCATGCAGGTGATTTGACCCGTATAAAATAGCCACGCAGAAGGACAGCCTTCCTGAGATGCAGGTCAAAGATTATTACGTCTGTGGGCTTCTACCCAGCCCATGGTGTTTCTTTGGAGAGATGTGGTCTGTGAAGGAATGCAATTAAATTCCAAGGTCTCTGGCCTGTATTTGATGGATTCGGGAATGTGGTATGAGATGGCAGAAGAGGGGAAAATGTCTTAAAACCCAAGCTACACAACATTCTATTATTTGTTGTAGATGTTACTGCCCTGAGAGTAAATGACCTGAACTTACATCAGGTTTTCTCATAGAAGACTTGGATTTTCTCTTAAGTGGTACAGGACACTTTTTGCCACACAGAGAGCTATTACCTGCACAGGAAATAGAAAAAGTGAACTTTTTTCTTGAAGCACAATTAATAAAAACTCAGAGACAGATACTGGGGTTCAACCTGAA
>LOEQ01005509.1:72708-84584 GCA_001685075.1 Bramus lutescens | reverse complement strand
CCACGAGTGCAGTGTCAACCTCCCCCTCCCTCTTCCTCTCATCTCACAGCTAGAGCAAATGAGACACGCGGCTCTGAGCAGCAGAGTGGGTGTGGAAAGAACACAGCCTACACCTGGGGCACTTGCCTGGAGACAGAACTTCAAAGGACCGACAAGCCACGTTGGACTTTCTCCACTTCCCTTAGCAATTTGCCCAGAAGGTGGCCTGACCTAAAGGGAACGGCCCGAGGACTGTATTCTAAGGAGCATGGCTTTGTTTCACAAGACACGTCCTAGGAGTTAAGAAAGCTTGTGAGACATTGATCTTGCTTCAAGAACAGGTGAGAGTTACATGTGCTGTGGGCGTGTGAACAATGAGGTCTGGGGGCACCTGCCTGTGTTGCTTGTCAGGAAGACCCTGGTCCTGTTTCCATCACCCTCGGTGCTGCTATCAACCTGGCAGCCCTTAAATTACTTCTCCTAAGGGGCCCGCACTTGTGTGCTGGATCACTCTGCAGTGGGCTCCGAGAGGAGCTACACTTTCTTTTAAATTGAGTCAATAATCGCAAAACGTTGTGGGCTTCATCCATAACACGCTGTTTGTCTATTGAATGTCCATTTACAGCTTTGTGAACTAGAGTGCCCAGAAGAAACATAAAAGAGAAAGAAGAACTATACCTGGCTTAAACATTCTACAGATCCATGGGGCTGGAGAGGGCTTTCACCTTGAAGAGCTCCAGCTGCTCTTGCAGAGGACCCGAGTTCAATTCCCAGTGCCTACAGGGTGGCTCTCACCCATCTGTAACTAAGGTTCCCACAAAATCCAGCACCCTGTTCTGGCTTCCAGAGAAAGAGGCACACATGTGGTGCATAAACATACATGTAGGCAAAATACTTGTGATAAAAATAGATTAGATAGACAGACAGACAGATAGATAATGGATAGACAGACAGACAGACAGATTCTGTCAGGCCAAATGATGAAATTTGAGTGTTATAGTGAGTTACAATGTTACAGACTAGAGTCGAATTATCCTGGGCTATGTTTATTCTCTTTGAAAGTCACCTACTGTGTATTTCTATCCCTGACCTAACGTCACTGGGTCTGGCAAAACTTTAAAATATGTCCTTAGCATACCACTCACCTCTACCTCTCCAAACATTAGTGCCATGGAAGGACATCTGAGGCCCCTAGGAGTAGTCACCCTTGCTGTGTTCTGCCTTCCCAGGTCCTCTTCTACTTAATTAGATAAATCCTTTGATTAATGTCTCCTTTGTTATATAACTAAACACAATCTCCTGTAACCACCTCCACAGTGGAGTGTGGTATTTGGGGGAAGACTGAGGGTTTTTTGCTGTTTTTTGTTGTTGTTATTGTTTGTTTGTTTGTTTTGGGGGGGTTGTAGTCATTCATATTTGTCTCCAGAATAAACCACCTCTTATTCCTTTTGAGATGAGAACTGGGTTTTACTTTATAACATGTTCTTTCTGATTCTAGATGTCAAACCTTCTCCCTGCCAAATATTTGGATTAGCAGATGCTAGCTGTCGTGTTTGGCTTGGTCACTGTGTTATAATTTAGATGGAAGTTGCTGATTCTTTGCTTATGAATGACGGGGTTAGCGCTCTTCAGTTGGCTGTGTTAATTTCCCTACCTGTGAGTTCATTTGGGTGACCCATTTTTCAGGGGACAGTTTGACAACTATCATCATGGTAGAGAAAGGAGACAAAGGCAGTCAATGAACAGTTCTGCTCCCTTAGGGCCGAAGCCCGAGCTCCAGCAACCTCTGTAGGCTCAGGTACCTGACTAGCACCCCAAGTCCATCTTGGGGATCCTGACATGAGCTTCAGATTTGAGCAGAGGATGATGAGAACGCAGGAGGTGTGTATCACTCGGAAGCTGGTCTAGGTGCAGTCACCCTGAACACTGATTCAACTTCAGATCTACAAGGTGGTCCTCGGAAGTCATGGTTGTTCAAGGGTCAGGGTGGTCCTCAGCAAATGGTTGTTCTGTTCCAGGCTGCAGCATCCCTGTCATCTGGGAGCGTGTTCTGTCCTGTGAGGTTTTATTCTTCCTCGAATCCACAAAGAGTGAAGATTTAGGTCAGTGTCTGATCTATGTGCCTTCAAGTAAAATAAAGGAGCCAGACAGTCACAAATGAGGGCAGAGATGTCTGGCTTCCATTCTACTTTTGGTTACCCAAGGGTCAAAGTAAGGAGTCAAATAATTTTAGCAAAAGAAACTTCTAAATGCCTGTTGCAGTGTGTACTTGAGGGACTTTCTCATCTTTAAGCCTAGACCAATAAAAAACCATTTATCATTTTTGTTAATCAGAACTGATTGTGGTTCAGTATAACAAACACTCAGTTCATTCCTTACATATCTATTCTGTGTATTTTTGTATGGGATGCTAGCAGTGTTTTGATGAGCAAATGTCACTATACTAAAGAACTGATTTTTAGGCTCCTTTTTGTGAAAGACATGAAATGTGTAGATGAAAAATTACAGGAAAATGGCCCAAAGAATGGTTGAAGAGATGGGTTGGTTGACATCCAAATAGGGGGAAAGATTAGTTGACACCCAAGTGAATGGGTGGATTGGTTATTTACCAGTTGAATGGCTGGGTTGTTTCATGTCCACATGGATGGCTGGATTGGTTGACATCCAAATGAATGGGTTCATTGACACCCAGGTGGATGAGTAGATTGGTTGACATCCAGGTGGATGGGTGAATTGGTTGACATCCAGGTAGATGGGTAGACTGGTTGACATCCAGGTGGATGGGTGAATTGGTTGGCATCCAGGTGGATGGGTGAATAGGTTGGCATCCAGGTGGATGGGTGGGTTGGCTGACATCCAGTTGGATGGGTGGGTTGGCTGACATCCAGGTGGATGGGTGGGTTGGCTGACATCCAGGTGGATGGGTGAATTGGTTGGCATCCAGGTGGATGGGTGGGTTGGCTGACATCCAGGTGGATGGGTAGACTGGTTGATGGCATCCAGGTGTATGGGTGAATTGGTTGGCATCCAGGTGGATGGGTAGACTAGTTGACATCCAGGTGGAAGGATAAATGTAGAACACCCCCACACACACAGGGTGATGCAGGTTTGGGAATGCAAACATGGCTCCTTTCTAGGAACTTCCAGTAGACTATGCTACATGGTGAACAATCCATGTCTGGTCATAGTGATGAGTTCTGGTCTCCAGTGTAGGCTCTGTGTGCTTCTCCAAAGCATTTGCTTCTTTCGTTTTTTAAGACTGGATTCTGGCCTTAACAGGGACTCCTCTGCCTCCGTTTCCATCTGTTGTTGAACGAAGGTTCTGTGGTGATATTTAAGATAATCATCAGTCTGACAACTACGGGGCAAGGCCAGTTCAGGCACATTCTCCTCTATTGCTTAGGGTCTTAGCTGGGGTCATCCTTGTGGATTCCTGGGAATTTTTCTAGGGCCAGGTTTATTGCTGGCCCCATAATGGCTCCCTCAACCAAATTATCTCTTTCCTTGCTCTCATATCTGTCCTCCTCATCTCGACTAGCCCATTCCCTCAAGTTCTCCTCCACCCTCCCCTTCTCCCCTTCCTTCTACCCCCTGCCCCCATGCTCCCAATTTTGTCAGGCAGTCTTGTCTGTTTCCAATTCCCAGATGGGCCTATGTGTTTTTCTTTGGGTTCACCTTATTACTTAGCTTCTCTAGGATCATGAACTAGATGTAGTAGGAAGGGCCTTGAATTTGCCACAGGGCACAGTGCCTTGCCTTCCCTTAGGATTGGAGTAGGAAAGGGTGGGAGGGTGGAGGGAGGGAGTGGGAATTTGGATTAGTTTTTTTTATAAAGTAATAAAATAAAATAAAACAGGGACTCCTCTATAAGAATTACTTTCAGGAGCTAACTATAGCCATGAGCGTCAAGAATATTAATGACTTGTCCCAGTAGTTTACCTTTGTCTATCTAAAAATAACCTGCTCGTTAACGAAATCTCCCCCAGCTTCCAACATCTGGTAGTATTGAGGGCTGATTGCAGAGTTTTATATTGTGGGATTGGAAAGAAAAACCATTACGAACCTGTGTTGTCTCTCTGAAACCTTGTGGGGGTTGGACTTCATGGCCTCAGGTCAATAACACAAAGGCACCCATCCCTGCTCATCCATGTCTTTATGGGTTTTAACTACTGACTGTTCTATGGGTCCAGCCTTGCCTTCCTCATCTGCCTCTCCGCAGGAGCATCTATATGAATGCACTCCCTCCTGGGGTCTCAGAAGGGCTAAGGACTGTCTTCCAAACAGGCAGTCTGAATGTCAGCCAGTGGGGATCTCTTCTCTGCTGAACTCAGGGTGGCTCTAGAGATGAGTAATTATCACTTTCAGTTTTGCAGATTTCTGGGAATTCTTGTTTTTGATTCCGGGGTTGTTTCAGAGGGCTCTCATTCCTATTTTAGACAGAACAGCCTTTGCCGCACTGTTCACACACAACCCTGTATTTACTGAAAGACTCATCGGCCTGTTAGTATAATGCCTGTTAGCACTGACACCTCCTACTCCAGCCGAGTTCTAACCTCCCACTGTTTGCTCCCACCCAGCTGGTGAGGTGTTTCCAGGGTGCATCTGTGAGTAATTTGCCTCATGCTTCCCTAGCCAACACATCCATCAGACACCTCCTCATCCCGGGCAGTCCCGACTGCTCCCTCCCACCTCTAAAGTTAAACCACACCTTTGCTTCTCCTCTGCAGCCACCTTACTCCTGATCTTCGCGGGTGTCTTCTCAATGCTTCCAGCTTTGGTATGTGCTCGTGAATGACCCTGATGTATCTCTGGTCCAATTTGCCCACTCTGAAAACTAAGTGTTTTTAGGAGTATATTCCTGTGTTCCCACTCAGTGTATGGGTAATTCTTTGCTTTCACTAGAGAGCATTGAAAGGACATGGGCTTTGATCCCAGTCACTTGCTGCCAACTGTTTTCTTTGGCACCTTGCTCCTCATAAAGCAAGTTAAGCACCTCTCACTAACCAGACGATACAGCTACCAGTTATGGAACAGTGATCAGGAGGGAGCCTTCCTTTCCTCTTTTGTCTGCCCTGGATGCCTTCCTCCTGCCCTACTGGCCCCAACAAAAGCAGCTGGGTAAGTACTGCCCTGAGAGACCTGGGCTCATTGAGAGGACTAGGTTGCGGGGAACAAAGGTGCTAGATGTGCCTGGGGCTAACAGAGCAAGGTGGTCTTCTCAGCAGAGACCCAAGTTCCCGAAGGCAGGAACCATACCTGATTTGCCCATGGTCAGGTAGGCTAGCCTGTCATGGTGCTCAAGGTGCTTCGTGGATCAGTGCACACTGACTGGATGATCACAGTTTTGAAGTCTCAGCGAGCAGTGCAGTATTGAGCTGGGAACACTAGAGGGAGATCAGAGGACTTCAATGAACACAGTCCAAGTCAAAATTGGGCTGCTTTTGCCAGGATGGGAAACACCATGCTCCCCCTTAAGTTTTAAAATAGTAAGACGTCACACTACACTACATATGCATCCTATATGTACTCATGGTGTTCGCTCTTCTTCCTATTTATAGGAAATCTTAAACCAAACTTGCTGCAGATCCTTCTTTGATTCTAACAGGCCACAAAGACTCCCACCCTCTGGGGAACATGTATATGGTTGGCAGCGAGGCTTAACAAGAAGGGTCTTGCTTACTGGTGCAAAAGTCTAGGAACTGCCCTCCATGCTTAAGCAGACCAGACCAGTGGGAAGCAGCTTCCGCAGTTAGACTCCTGTATATTTTAAATGAACATAAGGTCATTCCCTGCAGTGGGGAAGGAGGAAGTTCTGTGTCTTAAAACTGGATACATGGTCGCTGTGACATGCGAGGGAGCTTGTATTGAGACATACTCTCTGATGTCTCTGGAACAAATTCCCTGAGCATTTGTTCTTTATTGGTAGGAATGGGTTGGGACAGGAGCCAAATTCAGAAGGATTGGGTGAGGACAAAAAGAGAGAATGGTCATTCGGAAGGGTTTTGCAAATGCCTAGCGGCTTGGTATAAGCACTTCCGGCCTGTGCTAACCTTGTGTGGTTTAGAAAGGGCCTAATGCTAATGACCCAACTTCTTCAAGGTCCTCCAGCTGCAGCCATGGACTAGTTATCCCTTGTTGCTGTGACAGAAGCACACTAAGGAAGAAGGGAGTTTGGGGTTATGGTTTTAGGGTACGGTCCACCCTGGTTGGGAAGGCATCACATCGGGAGTGTGAGGTAGCAGGGCACGTTCTGTCCAGGCATGGGCACAGAGCAATGAATGGCAGTGTCCAGACAGCCTCTCTCTTTTTATCTGGTCTGGGATCTCCATCCATGGGGATGGTACCATCCACATTTAGAGCAGGCCTCGGGCATCACTTAACCCATTTTAGCATCTCCCACTCAGAGGTTTGCCTCTGCCATGACTTAAGATACTGTCAACAGGATCAGCCACCACAGGCCTCTTCCTCTCCCGGCTACCCTGAAATAATTACACTGCATTGGAATTCTTTGCTTGGCTGTGCTCCAGGCTCTCTGGGGTCCTGCATATTTGGTGGTGAAGGGTGATCTCTGTTCTACCTTGTAATCTCCCGGCTGTTGTTCACCTGGTAAAAAGGACAATGAGGCACAGTGGCAGCTCAAGGCCACACAGAGAGAGCAGGGTTTTCCAAAGTGCCCTTCCTCCTTGCAGGAAGGCAGTAAGGTTGGCACGCACAGAGAGAGCAGGGTCTTCCTAAGTGCCCTTCCCCCTTGCAGGAAGGTGGTAAGGTTGGCACCTGCAGGGAAGCTGTGTCAGCTTTGGAGCCCAGCCACATGCCTTTGCAACTCACAGTAAATCCACTCTTTCTATTTGCTTGGCTCTTGTTCCAGCTGTTGGACTGGCAGAGGCTCTGATAAGCAAAATCCCCAGAGTTGTCTTGACAAGGAAGAGGTGACCTTGAAGCAGAATAGAGGCAAGCTGGACCAGCAGGATGCTAGGCAAACAGGAAGGGCAGGGTTTTTGTTTGCTTGGTCTCCACAGCCACCTTGCCTTGCCTTTATCTCGAGATAAAGTAAAGTCTTCTAGAAGTTAGATTTGCACACACATCCATAAAAGATTGAGTTGGGTCACTTCAATGGAAGTTGACTAGAAGACACAGTGAGACCCTCTGAGCCCACAAACACCATAAGTGAAGTGATGGATTCTTATATGAACTTTAAAAATTAAAGATATTCATTACATGTTACATATATCACTTCGGCAATAATGGCACATCTCTTGCCTGCACCTGGAAGAAGTGTCATGTCAAGATTGAACACTCTACACCAAGGTGCCCATGGCAACATGGAACAGAGAGGCCTTTCCTGCTTGGAGCCTCCACTGCCCACAGCGAGCCGGGCTTTGTCTGTTGTTCCAGCCTTTTCCCATGACACAAAGGAGGCAAGGGGGGATTTAGAACGTCACCCACTCAGTGAATCCAATTAATCATTTAGCAGAGTTTTAAAGGGAAGTCACTCTGAAGGAAATGAGACAGGGATGGATTTGGAACTGCCAGAAACTGACATGCAGCCAGTATTGGATTGGGTTCAACTTGAAGTCAGAACGACTTCATGTTTTACCATCTGCCACCCCAAGAACCTAGTAAAGTCTGGATACTACGGTCCATAGGGATTCACATGTGAGGAGATGTTTTGCTTTTTTCTAAGGCCATTTGAAGAACATAAAACCAGAATAAATAATGTTGGGGCTTGTCCAGGTATACAGTTAGTAATTAGGAACCACAGAAAAGATACATCATGTCTGCTGTGTGGAAGGTCCAACCAAATGTCCCGTCTGCTCCTCCGTCCTCCACAGAGCCTCGCATTTTCCCAACCTACGACTTCCTACCCACACAATGGGGAGCGTGGTTTCAGACATATGCTGACACTCAGAGAACACAGGTGAGTAAGTGTGCCGCCATCAACCTGCAAACACAAGCACCAGGTTTCAAATCACAGCTCCAGATCACAGTGGGAGGTACATGCATTGCTGGAAAGAGCCAAGAACATGGCACAGAAATAACCCTGCCACAGTCTCACGTTCTAGATTCACGTGCAGGTACTCACAGACGGCTTTCTCTTTCTCACAAGTGTGTTCTCACAGAGACATCGGTCCATTGGGTGCTATCTTGACAGGACATGACTATGACATTGCCCTGGGTGCTCCTTCGGCTGATTCTCCTCGCCCCTTTGTTGAGATGTTGTGACCTCATTTTCTCACAGTCCCATCAAGAGCATGCCCAGTGACTGAATGAACGCCTGAGGTGGGAGGGATCCTCATGACATAAAGGAGGACAAAGGGCAAGGTGTTGGCACCCTCCAGGAGTCCTGTCTCCTTAAAGCACGATCCTGCTGAAGCTAACCCTGGGAAGCAAAGACAAGAGGCTCCAGGAATGGTGTGCTGGGTGTAGCTCTATCTAGCTGTGCGCTGCCGTCTCCACAGAAATGCCTCCATTTCAAAAGCACTACCTCAGGGGCATTTTTACTGGTTTAACAATGACCGTGTAACAAATATGTACTGAATTAAAATATGTCAAAAAGGCACCAAGCTTTACCGAAGTGCCATTCACAGGAGGGTATCCAAGCAGATGATAAGCAGGAGATAAAGTGGCTGGTGTTCAGACTGTCCCTGAACTGCGCAAGGATGCTCAGAGGAAGGATTTCCAAGCCTCAGCTGTGAAGTCTTCTGTGAAGAGGAGAGAGCAAGATAAGAACTAATGGGTCACCCCACTTTCTACACAGAGTGTCACCCTGTCACCCTTCTTTTCAATCTGGACGTTCACAAGGGTGAAGAGTGGTACCTGATGAATACTACTGCCCCCTTGTCACTGAGCTGACCTGCTTAGTCAGGGAAGGGACTGAGAAGGGCTAGTTCTTATATGTGTTTCTGAGCTGTGCCAGAACACAGCTTGCGGAGAATGGCAGGAGGAAGAGAGGGACTTATTCAAACACAGCGACTGTGAAGCAGAAAAATAGCACATTGCCTTGGACGGATGTGAAGCCGCTTGACAAAGCGGCTGCAGCTGGGAAATAGCGCCGATGACTGGGCAGGTAGGGCTCGCTACGAATGTGTGTGGGTCAACGGAGCAACACAGACGCCTGAGTCAACATGCCGAAAGTTTAAACGGGTTCATTAGAATAATTGTTTTTAGCTCCTACGGAAGATAGTAGGGCACATGTGTGTGTCTGTGGAAATCTACATAATCTTTCTGGATCTGACATTCTGCCTGAGCAAGCATTGGATGTATGCAAATGAGCAACTCCGTCTCAATGTGTCCTCGTTTCTCAATATGCTTGACACACTCCAAAACCCATCCTGACTTCTTCCCCGTCCCCCATTCTTGACACCAACTGGTTTCTGCGCCCTGGGTTCTGTTTCTATCCACTGAGTACAAAATACAAACCTTCAGAACAGAGCATCCCAGTCGGAGAGCAGGGCGCCACAGCCCTACCAAGCCCCAGAGAGCATGGCACCACAGCCCTCGGAGCCCCAGAGAGTGGGGCACCATAGCCCTACCAAGCCCCAGAGAGCATGGCACCACAGCCCTCGGAGCCCCAGGGTTACTGAAACCCCAACCTGAGGAAGGCCCTGCTGGGAAGCTGACAGAAGTCAATGAAAAGAGAAGTATAAAATAAACTGCTGGTAAATCAAATGTGGAGAAATTTAAAAAGGTCTATTCACCCCAGACTGTAAGATTGGTTCAACTTAGGAAAATCAATTGATTCAGTAGACTGTATTAATGTATTAAGACACAAAAGACTTACTGCCGCTCTCCTAGAACAGAAAAACATGATAAGATCTAACCAATTTATATAAAAAACATTAAAAGTCACCTAACTAATCTTCATTTCTAAGACCAGAAATCTGACGAGACTGCCCTCACCGTGGCTACTCACTAATGTCCTGAGCTTGTAGCAAGGGCACCTTGGTAAGAAAACAACAAGAGACAACTGAGATTAGAAAGTAAGAGAAGAAAAAGATCTATTCTCAGATAGCATGATCTTACACATGCATAATATAAGAACACACGTATGTACACACACATGCACGCTTGCACACACACAAACTAAGAGTGAGTCATCGGGCCTTATAGGATATATGACCAGTGACAGAAGTCACGGTCCTGTAACCAGCCCTGGCCAATCACAATTCAATTTAAGGAACCACTGCATTTTCGAATGGCATCAGATACAGAAAACCACTTAGAGAAATGTTCCATGAAAGAAGTGCAAGCTTTGCACACTTAACACAACAAAATACTGCTGAAGAAATTAAATAAGTCTTAAATAAAAAATATCATTATTTATTCATAAATCACATGGCTTCCTGTTATAGAACAAGCAATAGTCTCTGAATGGATCCACGCAATAAATGCACTCTCTCTTAAGGTTATAGTGGGATTTTTTTTAATAGAAATTGATGATCTGACCTTAAGATTGATACGTAAGTGTAAAGCGCCCAGTCTAGGCAAGGTAGTTAGCAAAAGAAAAGGGGGGAAAATTCTGAAACTGCTGCAAAGCAAGTCACGACAGTGTGGCACCAGCCTACAAACTCATGGAGGACAGGGAGAGTCTAGAATAACCCTTTAGTTAAGGTCAATTAACTGTCGCCGAAAGGCTTCAGACCACTCAGTGGGAAAGAAGAATCTTTGCAGCAAGCAGTGCCGGGAAAGCAGAAGATGCCTGTGTGCAGGAATACAGCCTCACACCGCACACAAATGCGGCCTGCAAACAGATCAGGGGTCTAAAAAGTGCTAAAGCCACAAGGCCGTAAAATGCGGAAGAGTAGGTCTGGGCAACCTGGGAGTAGGCAAATAGTTTGCATCTGACTCCAGCAGTAGTGACAGATGTGAACATGGATGCGTCTAACTGCATCATAACCCATCACTCTTGTGTCTCCTGTGAGGCACCGTCGAGACCACAAAGCACAAGCATTTCTTGGGATAAAGTGCTCATACAACCCAACAGTAAAAAGAAGACCGACCCCTGTGATGGCTGGCGAACCTGGGCAAACCTGTGCTTATAGACAAAATAAAGAGACACAAAAAGGTACTCAGAATCTTAATAACTAAGAAGATGCTAATAAAATCCATGAGAGACACTAAATGTCTGGCACAGCCTAAAGACGGAGAAATTAAATTAGAGGACAGCAGGCATAGTGAGGAGATGAAGAGGCCTGAGCCCAGCACCGTGGGGTCATGGTAAAATAGTACATCCACTTTGGAAATCAGCCCGTCCACTCTGCAACATGTTAAATATAGAGCTGTCAAAGGACTCAGAGAGTCCTCTCCTGGGGATACGGGGGACAGAACGGAAAGTGAATTCCACAAAAGAAACACGTATGGTAACACTCACGGCAGCATGCGCTAGTCACGATAGCAAGACAGAGAAACAAGAAAAGCCGAAACTGTGGGAGCAGTGTCAATGCTCAGCCACTAAAAGAAAGAGGAAAATGTCCCCACAAAATTGCGTGTCACTTACTCTACAAGGAAAGGACATTGGCTCCAGCCGCAAAGTGACTGAAACATGAAAACACTGTGTGAAAGAGTCAAAGGCAAGTAGCTACAGGGTGAGGTTCCTATCTATCACGTGATCAGAGCGTGGGACTCCAAAGGCACAGAAGCAAATGGGAGGATGCCAGCAGCAGCAGCAGTGTGCTCTGGTGCTTTTTTTTTTAATAGATTTTTGTTGAGCTCTACATTTTTCTCTGCTCCCCTCTTTGCCTCTCCCCTCCCCACAAGGTCCCCGTGCTCCCAATTTACTCAGGAGATCCTGTCTTTTTCTGCTTCACATGTAGATTAGATCTATGTAACACTCTCTTAGGGTCCTCATTGTTGTCTAGGTTCTCTGGGATTGTGATTTGTGGGCTGGTTTTCTTTGC
>LOEQ01005509.1:46014-61772 GCA_001685075.1 Bramus lutescens | reverse complement strand
AAAACCCAAATGTACTGATCAGTCTGTCGATTTGGGAATTAACTTTAACTGATAAAAGCTGTGACATGGCCACATATTTGAGAAGCACGGAGTCGTCTTTGTTTAACCCCTTAAGTGACTGGCCTGCTAACACACATTGTGTGTTACCCCTGGCTGGTTTCCAAACGGCGGCTCACGTTTTACTGCAGCAGCAAGGTACTGTCATGTTCCTCATGAGCCTCTGGAGAGGGAATTCCCAAAACCGCCTGCATCATTTCACCAGGGAGCCTGGGCTCATTCCAGAAGATGAGCACACACCTGGTGGAGCTAGCGTAGCCAGGGGGCGTGGGCAGAAGCACAGTGGAATGGAATACTGAGGACTTGGGGGAGGAGGAGGGACCTCATGGTGGCCAGACGTTATATGAGGCCGCCCCCCTGCCTCCTCCTACCTCCTGCAAGTGTCTGATATGCCTAGGATTTCGTACCCATGGAAGAGACATGATCCTAATGGGATGCTCTAGGCAAGACTCATCACTGGTCACTATAAGAGACCAAAGCAGATTTCATGAATGTAACAAAATAATAATGATCATTAATGCAAATGTTACAAACGCTTGGGGAAAGCATTCCTGATGAATTTACCAAAGTAATTAGGCAGTACTTACAGCTCACCTGTTTCCTGCGCCATTCGTATGGAGTAGGACAGCCCTCCAGAGCCACCTCCACCGCCAACTACGCCAATGGCTGTTTCATAGCATAGAATTATGGGTCCTTTTTTAAGGCTCTCTTGAATGCAGGAGTTTAATTTATGTTTATTTTATGCACACTGGTGCTTTGCTGGCAGGTATGTCTGTGTGAGGGTATCAGATCCTCGGGAGCTGGAGTTACAGGCAGTTGTTAGCTGGCATGTGGGTGCTGGGAACTGAGCCCAGGTCCTCTGGAAGAGCAGTTAGTCCCTCTCACAATTAAACCTTCTCTCCAGCCCAGAACTCTGGGTCTTAATGGCTTCTCAAGAAATGACTAGAACAAGGAGAACCGTAAGGAGGTTTTATTGACAAAGGTCAGAGTTACCCGACACCTTCAGTGTCCCCAGGTTCTCGGGCTTTGACCATTATTGTGACCTAATGCTCATGTACTCTCTGTCTATACTCGCTCCTTCCCCTCCGTGCCTGCGTGACTTCCTCCATGTTCTGCCCCTGCTTTATCACCTCCAAAGCCAAGCAGTGGCACAGGAAGTGGGCAGATTCCTGGGCAGAAGCCCACCTTGCCTTACTTAGTAGCTCATGTGGGTCCTGTGAGGCAGAGGAAGCCATTGGGCAGCGTTGGGTGGCCAATAATGAATGCACTCGCTTGCCCATAGCCCCTCATAGACACAGACACAGAATGGAAACAAATCACTCTTAAGAAAACAAAACAGCACTGTTAACAGTGAGTCTGTTTCTGCCATCAGAGAAAGAAGAGTCCCCAGCAGTGCGAGCAGATATTCAAGGAGGTAAATAGTTTCAAATCTTTGCTCTACCCATGTCCTTCTCTTTGGCACAAGCATGGGTCTCACTTTGTAAGCCTGAAACAGCTTATACAGTAATGTTTAAAACTAGAACAAAATTTTGTCGTGCAGTTAGGGTCAGCAGGAACGTTCCAGATGACCCCTAGGAGAAATGCTGGTATTGAGGGCGCCTCTGGTTAGAGCAGTGCTTCAGACGGCTCTGGGATGTGCCTGGGGTGGGAGGTCAGGGTGGCATTGCCAGATTCAGGTGTCAGCAGGAAGGAGAACTGGATCTGGGGAGCAGCGGCCCCCATCTTTACTGCACCGTGAGCAGCTAGCTACACTTTTGCTTTCTCCTTAATCGATGGGAGCAGAAGCATCCTATAAGCCTTGTGTGCCTTTACCGCCTGGCCTCTGGGACCAAGCCCAGCAGTCAGTTCCTGTCCTGTTTCTCTCCTGTTCAGTCATTCTCTGAGCATGGATTCAAGACAGCACCGTCTTCAATTTCAGGAAGGTTAGAGTTGTCCAGCGTGAATGTCTGCAGGCCACTGAGTCACCACAGCCACTAGGCCCCAGTTGAAACCACTACTGTCCACATGGAACAAGGTCACTTTTCCACCTTCTAGCCCCTCGGTCTCACAAATGACCTTCTACCAAGTTATTCCCCTGTTCTTTTCTCTGCTGTACAATCTGCTCACTGCCCAGGAACCTCTGAGCAAGTGATGCTACTGTTCTCTGCCTTACAGAGCCCTGGCCCGCTTGACCTCACTGACCCCTAACCTGTTCCCCAAACCACACCAAGGTCAGTACCTGAAGCCACTCAGCTCCCCCCATCACCCTCTGCTGCACTTGGGTGTCAGATGACTGACATTGACTGTGACTCCCCCACCTGTCAGTCCTGAACAATGGAGGTGAAGTGGGGGTGGGGTGACCAGTAAAGGGTCTAGCCTTGAACTCAGAGACCTACCTGTCAAGACTTTCTTGATGGCTTACTCGGCCTCAGTTATTGGCTTCCTCGGTTATTTGCACATGGCCTTGACATTTTTCAAAATCCCTGTTCCTTTTCTCCATTTGAGGCATCAAATATCATGCTTTCTTAAATATGCCTTCTACCTGGGCAACTTGTCTGTCACACACCTGTCTCCATTAATGGATATATTTTTAATTCTTATATTTATGTGCACAGGTGTTTTGTCTCATTCATGACCTGGACATCCAGAAGAGCCAATAGAGAAAGGAGAGGTCAAGTTAAAACGCAGTGACTTCAGCCATCAAAGGGCCAGAGTGAATCTATGGAGCTCATGTTCTGACCGCCTGTGAACTGACTAATAACAGGTCTCGCAGGGGTAACTGGAGAAGAATGTAGTGCTTAAAACATCTATTTTTAAGATAGGGAGTATAGTTTAGGGGAGATCACTAGCAACAGTGGATCACAGTGTGTTGTGAATCTCTTCCTTGGCTTTGAGCTCAGAGATGTGTATCTGGAGCCACACATATTCTGCTCAATATCCACAGGGTAGTGAAACAAAAACCACAGAAGGTTTGTGTTGGTGCTGTATTTCATTTTTCTGGTGGTGTCTTCCATTTGCTTGTGAAATTAAGATGATCCTAACCAGCACCCCAGCAACGCCACCACTCCAGCAATGACTGCAAGAAAGATGGGGCTCAGTGGTCCTTGACATCAAGGAAAGAGCTTTGTACTCACTGTTATGACTGACAGGGCCAGAGTAGAAACCATTTCCTGAAGTTTCTAGCAGGATAATCCTGTGAGAACAGCCATTGGTGAATACTAGAGGTTCCAACCAGAGCTTATTTGCTCATTGCTTTCTGAAGGAAAGACCGCTTTATGCAACTGTGAATTACACTTAACGAATTCACCAACCAAGAAACTTTTAACTGTATTGTGCATTCGGGATGCTTCCCTCGGGTCATGTTGGAAAGGTCAAGGGAAAAGTCATCTCCAGGGATAGTTACAGCTAAGACATCTAACTAGAAGTTCTCTATCCTTTATATGAAGATAACAAAAACATGAAAGAAACACCATGGTACACTTGCATGAGTCAGTGGTGCACATGAACTGCTCTCCTGATTCCTTTAGTTTGTCCTCAAAGGTCTTTTGCTGTGAGTAAGGGGCTTGAGAAAAATAATTAAAGGCAAGAAGCTTGTGTCCTGTAAATCAGGGAGATTAAGAGCCTTGAATTATTTATTATCTAGAAATGAGCAATGACAGGAGGGATGGATGCAAATGAATGAGTGGTTTGTGGAGTCAATTGGCCTTTCTTCTTCATTCCAGCGAGTCTGGCAGGAGAGGAAGTCGCGAATTGAACGAGCTAGCAACAAATTCAAAATTAATGACAGGTGTGCCTCGTGGTACCTCATTCAAGGATGTGAAACACATTTTTGTGACTTTTTATTGAAGGGCATGGAGTCATTCTGAGTAGGAGTTGTCCCTCAAACTTCAGGTCCATTATTGACTCCCAAAGCCACCAGCTATTCATTTCAGCTTTCAGGGGCTCTACAGAAGCCTACACACGATACTTGTAAGCTTAATCCAGACAGAGTTACATGTTGTTTCACTTGATCTAGTCTTGGGGGATATAGAGCAGGTCTTAGTCACGTGACAGTTGCCTCACCAGCTACACACAGAACATATCATAGGTAATCGTCCCTGAGAAACTGGTGTAAAGTCTACCTAGAAAACATGGTCTGTTTCCCCTGCTGGTGGGAATGTGATTACAGATGCAGTCATGCAACCAGGGTGCGGGTGGAGACAGCAAGCCCTCCAAAATCATTTTTGGTAAGTTTTATTGTCCCTGTTGGAGACTTTGCGACTAACCCCAAGTCAGTTTCCAGTTTCTTTTCCTGCTGGTGTCTCACTTATCTCGTCTCAATGGGGTACGTTTCACAGGCACTCCCTTTTCCTTAGTTTATAAGCGAAAGGATGACAGAGTAGAGACTTGACTAAACTTAAAACAAACCAATGTGAATGCTGAACTTCGCTTATTGGGGCCTCTTAAGATAGATTTGAGTGAGTGAGTCAGTTAGCATGTGAGTGGACAAATGTCTGAACAACGCATGGCCACACCCACCCAGCCTAGTTCTTTCTACAGCTGTGACAGGAAACGGAGGTAGCCCTCGCCTTCACAGAGTCCATGGCCAACAGGGTGTGGGGGCAGGGGAAGAAGAATATGGACTGATGTGTTCCTTTAAGGCTTGGGAGATGGTTCTGCAGGTAAAGCGCTTGTAATCCAGGTGAAGTAGTGGGCGTCTGTAATCTTGGCAGAGATAAGAGGTAGAGAGAAAAACCCCGGACGTCCATAGGATGGCTAGGCTGGCATACTTAGCGCCACACCAGCGCAGCCTGAAGTCCAAGAATCTATCGGCGAAGGGTGTCCAGGTTGAATGAATCCACAGAACACGAGGTTGAGGTGGAACAGCTTCTTTATTGTTCTGCTGGGGCTGGCTTCTATACCATGGTGCCAAATGAGGAGGGGGCTGAGAAGGGACTGTAACCTGACCCGGGCAGGGATCAAAGAATGGTCACCATGCACTCAAGATTCCTTCCCCCACTCCAGGAGCAGAGGGTATTCAAACATATTTTCTTTGCAGATAAGCACCTCAAACGGGGGCAGGGATATCATAACTCGGGGCTGCTGTTCCCACAATTCCCCCTACCTTATTTTATAATGAGGGGTCCTGTCTTGGGTCCTGCCAGGGACTTAGGGTAAATGATAACAGACCCGGTCTTAAACAAGGTGGAAGGTGGGGACTGGCACCTGAAGTTGTCCTCTGACTTCCATATAGCCTTCTTGACACATCCATGCCCACACTGACTCCCACACATACAAACATACATATGTAAGCACACACATAATACATACCTACAAGAAGAAAAAGAAAAGATACAGCATCCTCTTAATGATTAGAACATAATTACAGAGATCTTTGCTTCACACATGTTTTCAGACACACTCAGAAGACAGAAATGCTAAATGCAAGGATTTAGTTCCATGGGTTCAAAAGGCCTAAGGAGGGCCAGGCTTATCACTGTGCTCTGGGAGCTGGCTCCTGAGTTCCCGGGGTCTGAGTGGGTGATGTTGGCATGTGGCAGTGTGGTGAACACAGTTCACTGACTTCTCTTCCACTCCCCTTCTCATATGCATGTGAGTCACAGTTCTGCGATTATACCTTTGTAAGCAGGGACTGACTTTCCAGGCTTTAGTCTATAGCCAAGAGCACAGAAGGCAATTCTGTCAATAGTTGGCTTAATAGCAGTTGATTGATTGGGGGGTATTTGGCATCCTGTCTTACGGAAAATATGTATTGAACAGGAAATAAGAAGCTAGTGAAAACCTGAAAGTGTCATTTAAAACTGACTAATGTAACGCATATGTCATATTCTATATAATTTTATCTTTAGTGATTCTGTGAGATGTGTGTCCATGGCAACAGGAAAAGAGAGGCCAGTGAGATGCTCTTAGGTGAAGGCTGCCAAGCCTGGCAACCTGAGTTTGATTCCTGGAACTGACGCGCGATAGAAGGAGAGAACCAACTGCCACAGGCTGTCCTCTGACAACCACAAATAAATAAACAACAAATAAACACCACAAACACTAAATAAAACATGTAATTTTAAGAAGAGAGAGGGAGGGAGCTGGAGAGATGGCCCAGTGGTTGAGAGCATTGGCTTCTTTTTCACAGCATTTGGTTGGTATACTAGCAGCACATGGTACACCACAACTGTCTGTAACTCCAGCTTCAGGGGTTCTAATTATTTCTTCTGGCTTTTGTGGGCACTGCATACATGTGCTGCACATACATACATACATACATGCATACACGCATGCAGGCAGGCAGAACAAATAATATATGAAAATAGATAAATCTACTATGAGTGTGACTGTGCCCAGATGTCGTTGAAGGGTGTGCCCTGGAACATCTCTAGATTATCTTCTGCATGAGCCACTTTTGTCCATCAACAGAAAATCATACCTAGTGGCTTAAATACAGAATGGAATTACTGGCTCTCCGCTCTGGAAAACACCCCAGATTCCTGGAAACTCTAAAACTGAGTTTATTTTGCCTTCAGGTACTGCAGGTGCTGGTAATCTGAGAATGTAACTTTAGAATTGTTCTTTTTCCTAGTCCGTCTGCCTCTCCCTGTATCTCAGAAGACATGGGCTTTGGTATCAAATGTCTTTGTCTAAGTGGGGTGACCTTAAGGCAAGATGTGCCCATAAAATAAGTCTTCCAAATGTTATTTTTATCGGTCAGACCCCAGAGCAGGGTCCTGTCTGAACTAGGACAACAGCCTAGAGGACTAGTCCTGGCCCCTGCTCGGAATCGAGCCGTTATGATGGACTCNACTCAGCCAACATCAGTTTTCAGTCCTGACTGGCAGGGCAAACTTCCTGCCGGTTAGAACCACACGGACTGACAGTGCAAAGGAGCTTCCCAAGGGAGGCAGACTGTCAGGAAAGGTGACAGACTGTTCTATGTCAGGGCAAATGGCTCATTCCACAGTGTGAATAGGAAGCATGTAAAAGATGTGTTCTAGCGTGGTAGTATGAATGGGCACAGTTCACGGAGACCCTCAGTGGGCAGGATGGGCGGTAGAGGGTAAACTTTTAAATCTTCCCCACCCTTCCCCGCCACACCATTATCCTGTGTTAGTGTGAGGATAAACTGGTGTTTCACACAAGCCTGCTGGGGGAGTGTGGGGCTGGGAGACGAGGAACACGGTGTGTAATGAACGAGCTCCGTAATGAACGAGCTCCGAGAGAAGCAGCACCCTCATGCTGGGTGCACAAACGCTGCTCCTCACGCTCTGCCCTTCTTCTGCTCTTGGGTTGTCAACTGAGCTTGAAGACTCTCTTCATTGGAAAGCTCCTACAAATCGATGTAAGTAGCCGTGGGAACCATTTCAACTTCAAAGTCTCTTCCCATTCTGACGAATATGAATTATAATTCTATTTTATCCTAATATATTTATACTAAATTGAGACCGAATAAGCATCAGGAATTATAATTAAATGTGATTTTCAATGTTGTCTCAGTCCACTTTAAGGAAAGAAACATTTTATATCAAAATAGTATTTAAATGTTTATTTTTAAGATTCAGAAACATGAAATAGTCATACTTTCTTACTTATAACTGTGAGAATGATACATTTGAACATGTAGTTTTGAGTTATAATGAAGGGCCTTGAAGAGGAAGGAGTAGAGACCCATGGTCTTTGGTGTGGCATCTGAAACATGCCTTTGTTCACACAGGATGGTGCTTCAGGGCTCAGAAGAAATATCTTCTTCTAAAAGATCGGGATGCTGATGCTGAGACCCTGTGCTCAGACAGCCTGGACACTGAGAAGTTTGCTTAGTAAATGCCTTGTCTGGTAGGAACAGGAGCTGAGTCTGAACTGGAGATGAGCATGTTGATGAAGGAAACATTATATTCAAGTAGATTCAGACAGAGTTCAGGGTTATTTGGTTTTGGGGGCTCAAACAAGCATAGTGGAGACAGAGAGTGTTGTTGGTTCCCGGCTGCCAGGCTAGCTCAGAACTGAAATAATCACAAATCACACAGAAACTATATTAATTAAATCAATGCTTGGCCCATTAGCTCTAGCTTTTTATTGGCTAACTCTTCCATATTAATTTAACCCATTTCTATTCATCTGTGTGTGGCTACGTGGCTGTGGCTTACCAGCTAAAGTTTTGGTGTCTGTCTGTCTCTGGCAGAGCTACATGGCATCTCTCTGACTCTGCCCTTCTTTCTCTCAACATTCAATCCAGTCCTCTCCGTCTAGCTCTGCTGTGCCCCACCCTGCCCTGCTATAGGCTCAAAGCCGTTTTTAATTCATTAATGATAATCTTAGGATGCAGAGGGAAATCCCACATCAAGGTCTAAAGTTTGTTCCATTACTTAAGAATCCAAAGAAAAACCTTAGGAGCTGCAACATCAAGAAGCCAAGAGTTCATGTTTCTTGGATACCGTTCAACCACAAAGCCCTATCTACTCTAAACAGTGAAAGTTCCCATTTCCCAGTCTTGACAGTCAGTTGTCCCCTTACCGTATCAGGAGCCTCGAGAGCCACAGTATGGCCTGCCTTGAGCAACTGTCAGGAGGAGGCTCTGACCTTCCAGGGCTGGACTTCTCTGGAGGAGGCCTTTGACAGAGAGTCCCTGAGGAGACGGAGCCTCTCTTGGCTGTTTACTTGCAACTTGCCATTGTCTGATTTGTAGGAGTAGAGAGGAGACACTTCTGAGTGACTGTCCCAACCAGAATGCAGTTGAGTGTGAGTCTGAAATGACGTGGGTGACACCCAACTGTGGGGCTGCAGATAATTGGGTTGGGTGGAGCAGGCTTGACCCTGACTGCTCTGACCGGCCAGCATTCTCTGGGGCAGGCAAGTCTTTGCACAGAGCTTTGGCCAGAGGAGTCGTTGTGGGGACATCTGAGCACAGGGCAACCCCAGCAAGGTTGGTTCATTTGGAAGATGAACTAGGAATAGACATCTGGGAAACAATAGGCAGGCTTTTGCCACCCAGAAACAAAGGCCAGAGTGTAAAATATCTTCAGTGCGTACCATCTGGCTCTACGTCAGGACCAAGCAATCAGTTATTGAAGAAATATTCTCAGAGCAAAGCCGGTGCGGAACTATAGATCACACGGTCAATTCATGCATATTTGTTTCATTTTCATTTCTGCTTAAAGCGAGAAAGCCTTTATCAGATTCCTTTACTGGACTAGGTGGAAATAATTGGAAGGGAGCCCAAGAAATATACGCTAGGTGCATAAATTTATAAACTGAAAGAAATTTGAAGTTGAAAGACATTTGAAAAACTATGAGTTGTAAAACATCATTGATTTTCTTCAGCTTCATTCAAACCCTTAAAGTTTATTTAAATATTTCATGTCTCCAACTTCCAGAAAAGTATTAAGAGACAGGCTGCAGGCCTTCATCTCCAGATCTCCTCAGACTTCCTCAGACCTCCTCAGACTGCAATATGCACATCTTGATGAAATGTAATTCCTATTTTTTTTTGTTCTGTAAGGAAGGGCATATCCCTGTAACTTGATTACAAATATGCTGAAATCTCAGTCTCTAAAGATTTCCGGTCTTCATTGGAGACTCGCCGCTGAGGGAGGATGTAGACACGATTGTGCTCTTATCTTTGGAAATCCTCATTGTTCCTTTGTTTCATTGCCTTTCTCTATGCGGGGAGGGGGGGAGACACAAAAAGTCTCTGATTTTGTAACAATGGATGCTAAGAGTAAGTATCCAGGGAGGAATTACTGATGCAGATACCAAAGTGAGTGTGTGTGTGTACGTGTGAGAGCCTTGTGCATGTGAGGGTGTGTGGGCCTGTGAGTGTGTGTATGTGAGTGTGTTTGCATGTGAGTGCATGCACTGTGTGCACTCAATACCTGTGTGTAAGAATGCTCATTCTTGCCTTGACAGCCATATTTTTGATCTTCAGAATTTACATAGCCCTTTTTATGAAGTGTGGCCAACACTAAGATTATTATTACATTCTTATGAGATAAGCCGTACATTTACTTTAAAGGCCCTGGGCTACAGCTTTCTAATTTAACATTTTAAAATGATGAAATCTAACAGAATCCATCTTCGTCACCACCGTGTGTGAATGGCTGGAGAGGGGTCAGTACGCTCACCCTGCTTGATTCTCAGAATATTTCCTCTCACAAGTCCACAGCGCTGTTGAACACACACCAACTCCCTTCTACTTTCCAGGAGTCTGACTGATCTGTGGAAGGAGAATCTAACAACTGAGCTCTTCCTAGTAGACGTTTCTTAAATCACATTATATTTTCCTGGGTCATTCTCAGTGGAGGAGATCAAATTCAAATACCTTCATTCCATCAAGAAATCTGAGAGCAAATTTTGTTAAGAATGTGGTGACAGCTTTGCTATCTGTGGAGGCCGACCTCACTCACCTTTATCATGGAGTCAGACCTAACCCAATTCTCCAAAATGATAATTCTAGACTCCTGCCTTCCTAGACCATTGCCCATCCTTAGGGTAGACGTTACAAGTACTCTATGACCCGCTGACCTCTATACTGTTGGTCAGAGACCACCCTAGATTCCAGGCCACCCTCACTGTCACATGTAGTGTGTAAAAGAGTCTCCATGTCATCACACCTTATGCTGTATTGTCTACCTGGAATTGGACCGATTGTTGCCTGGAAACGTTTTCCCAAATTGTACTGGGTTTTCAATATGTTGACTTCCCGAAGTCCAATCCAGGTTGATGAAGTCAATCTGCACCCAGCCTTCATTCTTATCTCTTCACTTGGCTCGCTTTCATGGATGACACCTGCAAGGACCCTCCTCAAGACCTTTGATCCACATTTAAGTTAACTTACCTATGACCCAAATAAAGATGCATGTTAATTCTTTAGCATGCATGTCATTATGTCTTTGTTTAATATTTTTAATACCATTCATTCTAATGATCCATAAGTATTAATATGTTCAATCTGCATGAAATTTGCATCTATGCACACTGAACATGTATTTTATTTATATATATAATACATATATAGATCACATATATAAAACCTATAGCAGTAAATTTGTCTTATGCCTGTGATTCTAGTATTAAGGATATTTAGGAAGAATCCCAGAAGTCTAAGGCTAGCCTAGGCTGCAAACTCCAGATCAGCCTTGGCTATGGAGAGAGATCCTGTTTGAAAAAAAATATCAGTTCCTTAATTTAAGTTGTGGTCATTAACAGACAATTGTAGAGGGTGTGTGCGTGTGTGCACACAAATACATGTGCACATGTGCTTATGTGTGCATGCATTTCTATGTGTGCATATATGTGTGCATGTGTGTATATGCATTCTTATGTGTGTCTAGCTTGCAAATTCTGAGAGGAACATTCTGAAGCACTGTGTATCATGGGTTGCTCATCAGAGAAAACACATACGGGAACCAGGGCAGAAGAGAACAGGAAGGAGAAAACTGTATGAAACCAGGCAAAGGTCAGAGCCACCCCTTGCTCTGAAGTATGCTGTAGGCATTTCTCACTGACTCAGCCTGATAGTCTGTGTGACTTTCTGTGACTGTGGCTTATAACATCTAGGAGGGCCCTTCATTCTCTGGACCATGCAGGCCATAGGAACAGGTGTGAACCCAGCGAACGGTGTGATCTGGGCAGAGCCACATCAGCTTCTGTCCTGGGCAGAAGCCTTCCCTAAACTACAGACACAGGCTGGTGTCCTGAAATGCAATTCACCCTCCTAATTTTACATAAATCCACTTGTTTTGCTTACAAATTATAAAGCATATTTTTTCATTCCACAGGGAATATTTTAGTATTGTTTATTTCATTTTCAAGATTCCCTTTTTGTTTGGAAAAGTGGGGGGAAATCCTCTGTATTCCCAATTGTGCCAAGAATACACCGAGCCTGTTGTCAGATTACATTCTTTCCCAGTCGTGTGAAGCCCATTCACGAAAGAGAAAAATGCTCCAAAATCTAGTTCCAAAACTCAGTCACAGAAGGCAGGCAAACTAGTCTTCTGTACTGGCCTGACACCAGGGTCAGCCTAAGGTATTCCAATGCACACAGCTTGCCTTTGTTTAGAATATGACAAGGCCTTGACCTGTGAAGCCGTCCAGAAGGGTCTTGGTAAACCACAAATGTCACCTAAAATGTCCCTATGTACTACAGCAACTCAATAGAACCACCAAGTGATTTACCCCATGACTGGAGTGTTTTCCAAATTTTGGTCAATTTTCGGTAACAAAAAAGTTATTTTGTCCGTGATGTTTTCTTCTTTGATGTCACAGAGATGCATGAAGTTGACTGTGTTTGGAAATCTATATCGTAAGTAAAAAAACAAAGAAACATACAAATCGAAGATTCTATTTCCATGTCTCTAGCATACCACTCTGTAGCTAGGAATGGTGAAGGTTTTCATTCAGAATTGTTTGTGTCCTTGACACACAGTTTAGCATTATGGATAAATAAATAAAACCCCGAAACACCCTGACTGATGCTTATTGTGGAGACAATGAGATTCCCTGACCACCAGCGGCCAACCACCGTGGACATTGACGTTCTTGCTCAGCCAAATCAAAGGGCTCTAAGTGTGGCCGTTGATGGCAGGTGGGCTCCATGAGCACAGTGCTTAGAGGAATGGATCTGAAAGACACAGACAACAGCAGCATAGGATGTGAGAGCCGTGCAGGCCAGGCCTGAGACTCCGGAAATGGCGTGTTCTTGTTTCCGAGAAGAAAAGCTGGTTTTGTATAGAGCTCGTCAATCCCCGTCGTAGCAATAAGCAGGCACTTTCTTTCTGAAACATTCTTATTATATACAGTCATCTGTATATTGTCTCCAGGGCCAGTAGATGCCTGTCAGTCCATTTGAGGTTCCACACGCAGTAGAGAGCCAGCAAAGAGATCAGTCCCTGTTAGTCCTGCTTCTCTGCTCAAAGTAGGCAGTTGCAAATGACACCTCTGGTTCTTGGGGTCACTGTGTTTTCTTACTGTGTGAAGCTCTCTTGACTATGTCCCTTGACATAATGAATGTCTCTGGGGTCCTAGAAAAGCCACAACTTCTCTCGGCTCTGTGCTCTTTCCTTGTGAAACAGGGATAGGCATGAAGCCGAATCAGGTGTGTGTGAGAACAGTGAAAACCGTGGCAGACACAGCATCTCCACCGCTTATCCTTTCAAAGCAACTGGGCAGAGCCTTTGAGACATAGACACTTTGTATGGGAGTTCGTTTTCTTCTGGGTCAGCGTAAAACCAGCCACATTTTGTGCTTGTATAGAACAGTTTTAACTTGTTTGGGACTTTGGGCACACATACATGAAGAAAAGAGGATCTGTTTGGGCATGACCACAACTCTAATATTCTAGAAGCTAGAGGCAAGAGGATCATAAGCATGAGGCCAGCTTGGGGTACATAGCACAGTTCCTGGCTAGTTTAGACCAAATCCTGTCTTTAAACCTCAGGTTAAAAAAAGGAAAATGGTCTCAGGCCATCTGGCTTGAGTCACCAAGGCATCAAGCCTGACAAGGCATCAAGCCTGACAAGGCATCAAGCCTGACAAGGCATCAAGCCTTACAAGGCATCAAGCCCGACAAGGCATCAAGCCTGACAAGGCATCAAGCCTTACGAGGCATCAAGCCTGACAAGGCATCAAGCCTGATAATGCAGGTTGGGTCCCAGAACCCACATGACAGAAAGAGACAATGAATTCCATCAAATGGCCCTGTGGCTGCTACATATATGCCATGGCAACACACAACCACCCCCTTTTTTGGGGGGAGTTAAACTCAGGACCTCTGGAAGAGCAATCAGTGCTCTTAACCTCTGAGCCATCTCTCTAGCTTCAGACCACTGTTTGTAAACACATGTGTTGGCGGAGGTTTCCATCCAGCCCGGTCCTCAAAGTCAATAAATGAGAAAAAAAAAGTGTTTAAAAACAAGAACAGTTAGACACTTAAATGAGCCAGATTTGATAGTTCATAATATAATAATTTTCTTCCAGTCATGAGTTTCAGCCATGTGGTAAATGTGTTTAGGTGGTGCTGTCCCATGTACTTTGGGCGGGTTTGTAGGACTCAATGAAAAAAAATAAAGTGACTGCTCTAAATTGCAGAATGAAGAATTCAGTTCATGAGTCACGATATTAACAGGATGATGATGATGATAGCCACAGTTTTATCCATCATTTTGATATGATAAAAATACATTTATATGCCAACTCTATATTTTTACTTAACCATACTTAGGTCTGTTAGAAATGAATGCTGCCTGTCACAAGAAAAAAAGGGGCCAGCCAGAAGTTAATGGGGATAATGACGGACACCATGGACAACTGACAGCGTATGTTACATGTCCTGTTCCACTATGTCAGTTAAAATGACACAGTGGAAACCAATCTTTATTAGGATGTTCAGAAGGAGTTAAAGGGACATGGTCATATCAGTGTTCCTGGCGTTTGTGAGTGTGATGATTGGCCAGAGAAGGAGATGCAGAAATAGTAAGTGCATGGTAAATTTTGTCCCCAAATTCAAGTTTGGTTCCTAGTATTCAGTCATAATTGAGTGTAAAGGCTAAACATTTGAGTCATTTATATAGATTTTCAGACATGGTGAAGGATGGGCTGAGTTCATAACTATATAAGGAAAAATTCATATTTGTATCTAATTCTGTTGTTTGTTTTATTGCTATGAAAATGAGTGTTGGTCCACTGTTTCTCCTGTTTTGAAAATGGGTCATCCTGCATTTTGTGCATCAAGCACAGAGGAAAAGGGGTGGGTTATTCTTGCTCTGCAGGGAACACTGCAGAATCAGAAATGCAGAGGACATTGCAGAATCAGAAATGTGGGGGATTTTGCAGAATCAGGAATGCAGTGGGCACTGCAGAATCAGGAATGCATTAGGCACTCACTGCAAGATCAGGAGGGTAGTGGATGTTGTACAATCAAAAATGCATTAGGCATTGCAGAATCAAGATGCAGGGGACATTGCAGAATCAGGAATTCAGTGGTCTTTGTAGAATCCAGAATGCATTAGGCATTGCAGAATCAGGAATGCAGTAGCTTTTGTAGAATCAGGAATGCAGGGAACATTATAGTATCAGGCATGGTAATAGGCAACAAAGAATCTCTCATAGCTGTTGCGTCTGAATGTGAGCAATGCTGCCGGCAGGAAGTGAGGACGTATCTAGTGACTTTTCTCTCTTCTTTCTTTCAGGTTGCTACCAGTTATGTAACGTTTTCCGATCCCATGAGATGGAAATTGACCAGTGTTTGCTGGAGTCCCTTCCCCTGGGCCAGCGTCAGCGTCTGGTGAAGCGCATGCGCTGTGAGCAAATCAAAGCCTACTATGAGCGAGAGAAAGTGTTCCGGAAGCAGGAAGGGCTCCTGAAGAGAACAAAGCCTGGGAAGAGCCAGAGGGTCCGCTTCAGCTTTGCTGACATGATTCAGGACGCCATCATCCACCACCATGACAAAGAGGGTACGCCTTCTCCGTGGGGCTTCTCATGGTTTGTTTTTGTGTGTTGTTGTCTAGGGAAATAAAAATGGCTTTAAAAAAAAAAAGCAATGGTCCTTTCAAAGTATGGCATGAGAAGTCATCAGTCTCTCAGCTGATACGTGAAAAAGTAAAATTTTGGTGAAATATGTATATATTGCCTGAAAGAGAATTACGTATCTGAAAGGCAAGCGATTTCTTTTAAAATTACATACTCTAATTCTTTTTGTTTGTTTGTTTGTTTTTGTTTTTCGAGACAGGGTTTCTCTGTAG
>LOEQ01005509.1:25423-42119 GCA_001685075.1 Bramus lutescens | reverse complement strand
GGACACGATCAGCTGGCCAGCTGGGGTGAGCTGTGGAGAAGCAGTGCTTTTCAGTCAGAGTACTTTCTAGAAAGTCCCCTTTGTTTCTCTTCCCTCTGCATGTACCTTAGCACTCTCTGCGTTTAAGTATAATGAGATTTCCAGGGAATCTCCTGAATTGGAAAGCAGTGGGGGCTATTACACATTCCTAAAAGGGACCTTTGCTGAAAGTCATTTTCACCAAAGAACAGTCCTGGATATTTAGCCTTTAAGTGGGTTGGAGGGTAGGAATGAAAAGCAAGCAGGTACACTAACTAAGAATCAGTTGATGTAGTCTCAGCATTAAGGCTGGACATGGCTGGGGTTCTCACAGTGGGAGTCAGAACAAAAGAACCACCCCGAGAGTCATATCACAGGAAAAGTCCATGCACTCAGTCCATATATTCTAAGACAGTCCTCTTGAGGATAACCGTGGGTGGAGCAGACAAGGCTTCCATCTCCCCGAGGCCCCACTGAGCGCTGCTAGCGGCCGTGAATAACGTCACGGAACATATAACATGATCAGTGACAATGCATGCTTAGGGAAGCTTCTTGGAGGGATGGGCTGGAGACCACTATGCAGAACCATAGGGAAGGCAGACACAGCTGCGTCCTGAATGGACTCAGATGCTAGAGTCAGGGAAGCAAGTGAGATGGCTCTGGAGTAAGTGAGGCAGGGGATGGTGGTGGCTTGGACCAAAGGGGAACAAGAATGTGGTGAGAAACAGTCAGGTTTTGTTTGAGGCACGGAGAGGGTGGGAAATGCTAAGTAACTGCCTAGAGGGTGGGTATTAATTTTCTCTTGCTGTGAGAGCACATTGCCACACGTTCATTAGTGGGAAGAGTATCTTATAGGAAATGTCATCTTATCTCACATTTCTGTAGGTTAGGAGTCAGGTCCAGGGCTCAGTGGGAGGGAAGAATGGGTTGTATGGGAACCGCTCTGGTACAGCTGACAGTTGCATCCCTTAGACCCGAGTCTCCTCCATCCTCAAGGTGGGTCAAGGTGGACCCAGACCCCTCTCACACATCACATGTCTTGCCAGTTTTCTGTCATTTCATCTCTTTGATCAGTCCGTCTGTCTGTCTCACCATCTTTCAGAGCCCTGTGTGATCACAGTGGGTTTACCCAGACCATTCAGGTTAGCCTCACACTTTAAAAGACGGTTCAAACATAGCTATAATGTGCCTTTCTTATACAGTTTACCATATTCACAGGCATAAAACCCTAGGCAAAACTAAGTAACCCCAGATCCTGCACAGGACGAAGAAAGGCAAAGGCCACAATTTTTATGGGACTTTGAAAATCACATGATAATGTAGTGAGTAAGTCAGACACTCCTCCAGGTGTGTGTTATAAGACAGACTGACTTGTTGGCTTGAGACAAAAAAAAAAGTTGAAACTCACAAGACTGTAAAGTGGCATCAGTAGGCAGGACAGGAGGCTTCATTGGCTTTCTGTGGACTGTATTATGCCCACTAAAGACCTAGATCTCAGCAAAGCATAAGGGTGGAGCGGAGGATCCGTGAGAGGGGAGTGTGCAGGATTGTGAGAGCAGCAAAGGAGAGCTGTAACTGCCTGAATGTGCATGTATTTATGCACACTCTAAGAAGTTCGCAGATTGAGAACTAAGGCAGTCTAGAATTAACAATTCGTGGAAGTGAATCAGAGTGACCAGGTGTAGCCAGGACTAAGGGGGAAATGGGGGCGGAGTTTTAGTGGGAACCAAGTGCTGAGAAAGCCCCAAGGAGGAGCATTTCTTCTCAGCTGTGCTGGCTGGTGGCATTCTAGGCATGGGGACGTTCTGGAACTGGCTGTTGCATTCAGGTGGACCCAAGTTAGCGGTTCTCATGAATTTTTATAGTGAAGACCTGAAGGGGATGGATTCCAATTGCCAAGAGTTCTTTAAGGGCTTTTCTGCAAAGCTGGTAGATATCATTAGATAGGTTCAGATGGAAGAGAGAGGAATATGGGTCTCCCCGTCTATATGTCAGTCATAAAGAGTTCATTGGAGAGGGGAAACTGAGCGACCACAGAAGAATTGGTCGAGTGAGACCCTGCGCCCACTGATCTCTGTGTTCTGGTGTTAGCTGAATGGTATGAACTGGTTGTTCCGGTGCTGGCTCTTCTACAGGATGCTCTGGGGAGCTCATGATCTCTGCTCTTGTGTCTGTGCCTCACTCATAAAGATGCTGATTTCATGGTCTGAAGTGGGGCCAGAGAGTGTTCAGAGATGCCCATGAGACCAGGGTGCTGAGGGAGTTGAGGCCTCCTCCCTGGGGAATAGTAAATAGGACAGGGGGTTGCAGTAGCTTTTAGCAGACTGTACTATACCTCACGAAAGACCTGGATCTCTGCACGCGTAAGGGTGGAGCAAAGGAGCGGGGAGAGGGCAGCATGTAGGATTGCAAGCACAGGCTGGGGTGGAGCTCAGATGTGCAGCATTGCCTAGCCTGTGCAGGGCCATAGGTTTGAACATAGAAGATGAAAACTAATCAGATTTGTAGAAATATCAGAGTGGTGAGGATCCCTTAGAATCAGGTTGACTATCAACTTTTCAGCCCATGGCTAGACATGGTGAGGTTGACTTCACTGCTCAGGGTCTCAGGGCTGTGGCTGAGGGCTCGAAGGGCACATTCCTCGTGAAGACTCTGGAGTAACTTTCTTGTGGGCTCCTTTGAGGCTGTCCTCATCCCTGCCCCTGGCCTTGCCGTCATCGGCCAACAGGGATCCTTTGTCTTTCTTCAAAACCTCTCCCTTCCTCTGTGTGAAGGCCCCATATGACTAGATCAAACTAGATCAGAGATCAGTCTCCATCTGAAGTCCAGTGGCCAGAGGAGTTGTGGGCATTGGCAGGTTCTGGGGGTTGGCACGGAAAGAGGCAGGGCATGCCACCTACTGCTGCCACGGGCAGGGCTTAACCTATCCAGGCAGCTCTCATCTTGAGCAGTGTGGGCCTGGCTGTTTACACTCAAGTGAACTACGAAAATGGCTTTTCTTCCTAACCAGGATCATTCTGTATTTTAAAGTTATTTCTTTTAATAAAATTGAATTATGTTGTGTAATGTGCTTCATAGGGAAAAAAAGAAGAATTAGTTTGGCATGAAAGCTGGGATGGCAGAGGGTGGTGGTGTGGGCCTAGATCCAGGCTCTGCTTCCCTGCCCCGTGCTCTCCAGCATGCTGTTAGACTTCTGTGCATGTAGAATCCTTGTTTATAAGGCTAAAGTTGTATGCCCAAAGTACATGCCTGAAACAACCTGCCAGAAAATTGATAACAGAAAGCATGATTTACCTCCTCACAGTGTGAGAAGTCAGAAGTCGGAGAACCACATGTGAGCCTGTGTCCTCCCTCTGCGGACTGGGGGAAATCCAGTCTCCAGGTCCCTGCCAGCGGCCCCCGTGTCAACAGTCTCACCCGTGTCTCTCCATTTCTGCTCTCATCCTGTGTTTATCATGTGTGTTTGAATGTCCACAAGCTCCTGGCTCTGCAGACTCATCCTTGGATCACTGGTTTCAGAGCCACCCTGTCCCTGGAAGGGCTCCTCTTGACTTCATCACTGCAAATCCGCTGGTTCCAAACCAGGTCCTCGTCATGTTTCTAGATGGACATCGTCACCCAGCGCAGTGCCTGGCAGGGATATCCGAGGACTAAGTGGGACACTCAATACATGCAAGCGGCTGGCATATCGAATCAGAGGAAGCACAGATGTAAAAGCACTCAGCGCTGACGAGTGGCGTGAATTTGAGCCCATTTCCAAAGGGGCCAAGCCATCCAGCTTCTCATGAATTCATAGTTATAATAACTCTGAGCTTGTCTACCTTCGGCCTTTCTCCCTATAATTATAAATTCATTATAATTTATAGGATGAGTGCCTCGGACATCCCTAAAGCCCTGCACTCGACCATGTTTTCAGGTGCACAGCTAGTTTATCACACCCTAAAATCAGAGAGCAGCCAAGGTCACAGTCCGCTCCCTCCTGCTTCAATTCTCTCTGTTAATTCCTGTTCAGGCCTCAAGAGCAACTACCACTTAGCATGCGTGGATGTAGGGATGGCTGACAAATGTCATTTGAAGGTCCCTGCATGCACCCTCAGGGTCCTGGGAGAGTTACCCCTCAGCACACTCTTTATAGGGCATGGAGAGGAAACATGGACTCCCTGACCGAGGGCACCCAGGTCCTAAGTTGTAGAATGGGGGATCAGCCATGCCACCCAGTTCTGAGTTAAGATCCATGATGCCAGGCCTTCACAATGCTGGCACCCAACACCCCCCCCATGAAAGCTTATCCTTCTACTGAGCCGCTGTGTTCAAACCCCTCTCTACTCTCCCACCACCCTGCTTGTGACTTGTGTGTCACCGCAAGCAGACACTCACTAGTCAGAAGCAGCAGAAAAGAGGAGAGCTTCAAGGTCACCTCCCCCTGTCACTGCAGGGAGGGGGCAGTTCGTACCCCAAGGGACAGGAAATAGTGAAAAAGAATGCTGGAGGGGCCAGAAACAGCCCCCAAGGATATACCCCTCCCGCTGGCTGCTTTCACCCCAATGCCATCATATTATGAATCTCTTGGTGGACTGATATAATGGTGAGGTCAGAGCTCTGAGGATTTGATTGTTTGACAGCCGTCAAACCTCCCCTGTGTGGCTCTGTGAGGGACAGTTCATGTTGAAGCCACGACACGGCCTGAGATTTATGTCTTGTCACTGCACTTTAATGAGGACTTCCACACAGGACAGATTTTTTTTAATGGATGGGATAATAATGCGTATATATGCATAGGACACATTTTTCATTTCCTCCCAGTTAACATGCCAGTAGCTGGTCAAGTTATGATCGCATAGCAGGCTGTTTAAATACTGGCCACTTCTCAGAATGCTCATTTAGTGTTGGTGAGACACTCAAGCGTGCATTGACTTCATGCAGAACATCTCAGAATGCAAATGCCCTTAATCTCCAACTTCTCATGGTTTTATATCTCATGATTGGGCACCTTCAATTATGTAGCAGCTGTTGCCTATTATCAGAAAGCATCTCAGCCCCGTGGACGGAGCTTTGTAAATCTACCAGCTGCCCAGCCTGGCTGTGATTGGCATGGGTGTGAACGCTGTCCACACTGAAGGGCGGGGCTCTGACACAGTCGCTCACACAGAGAAGGAACTCTGGAGGGCAGGCTGTGGCTCTGTGTCTCCGCCTTGCAGCCCAGAGTCCCAGGCTGAGCTAAAGGCTGCCAGGTGCACGTTTGAGAACCCGCAAAGGGACGACCATCACACTGGGAACGCTGTCCTCAGCCCACTCAGCTCCAGTGTGCTGCCCACTCTGGAACGTGGACAATGAACACCACAGCCCACGACAGTGGCTCCTCATGGAGAATGTTCTCTCTCATTCTCTCCTTAAAGGCCGGCTGATCCTTTCCGTTTTCTTCAAACCCCAAATATCCTGTATGTGAGAATTTCATGTTAGTTAAACCTAAGTCTCTCAGGAAGGAGAGTCTGTACACAGTTCAGATCAAGTGCAGCCCTCAAGATCCAGGTTCCAGAACCAGGTTTTCTGTTAGAGTACTTCCCAGCCCTACACTAATGCTGATAAAAACGTGCAACAGGGCAGCCTGTGCTGAGTCCTTCTCGATTGTCTCATGGCTGTTCTCAAGGTGGCAGTGGCCTGGTTTGTCCCTTGTGTTATATAAAACCTGTCGTTGTAACTAACAGTAGAGCTGAAATCTCCGATAGCTAGTACTTTTCACACTCAGATTGTGTTTTCATTGAATCTGAAAAAAAAAGCGAATACTTTAATTGAATTATTTTACTCGCTCAAACCTGATCCATCAGGTTTCAGATGGCGTTGCCTGCAAGTAGGGAAGCATAGAGGTTAGGATTCATTGTGCTCAAATAGTCCACCTGAGAAGGAAGAAAAGGTGACTGGCAATTCTGTGGTAAGAGGCTCAGTCTGTCAGAGGCCAGCAGTGCCAGGTGACTGACATGCTCAGCCGCCAATCCGCAGACAGCGTTGGCCTTTGCCAGGACCTGTAGGACATGCAGAAATGAGATGTTTTCCATGAAGGGCAGAGGTGTGCCATTTGTAAGATCAGAGAAACAATGCAGTGTGTGCAGGATATGCAGGCTGGGATATATTAGCAGAGCTTGTTTTGGGCTGTGTCTCTACATGGTGGATTTCTAGGAATGGAACTGTGTAAGGTCTTATGTCTGAAACAGCTCCTGCCTGCAGCATTAAACCTGCCCTCCCCAACCGCCATTGCCTTAGCTCTGCACGATTCAAGGTCTAAGTCTGTGTCCATGTTGGCAGGGATTGTGTTTTCTGAAGTAACAAGAAAGCAGAGCCATGCTACCTTGCCTCTTGTTGTGCCCCCACACCCAGAAAGCCCCTTAAGTCAAGTACTTATGGTGCCTCCTCTTACCCCTTCTTTCAGGATTTGTCTTTAGAGTTCCACCTGTGCCAGACTTGTTGCTAAGTTCAGGAAAACTGTCAATCATTCTGTTACCTATTTATTTGCTTGATTGTGCGTACTCATGTGAGTGTGTTGATACGCCTGTGCACATGCAGGAGGGAGCATTGGCTTCCTGGGGAATGGAGTCATCAGGGGTCTGCGGGACTCCTGGCTTGCTCTATAAATACTGGGAGTTGAAATCTGGGCTTTGTGAACTCACGTCAAATGCCTCTTGACCATCTCTCAAGCCCCTTGGAAATATTTTAGCCTCTATTTCATTCGTCTTCAAATAGCATCGACCTCATTGGCCGTTTCTTGTTTTTTTGCTTTGCTCTCCTCACTGGGCTTGCTCTCCTCAGATCTCTGCAGGTGTCCCTGATGCTTCCTTCTCTCTTGTCTGGGCAGGACAGTTCTCTCCCATTCTGTATTCTACACCCCACAGCACCTGTGGTTCTCTTAGACAGACATGATGAAAATCCACAGTCTGGGACGCTTACACAGAAGCATCATGACTTCCTTTGACTCTGGAAGTTGGAGGTCCCAGATTCATGAACCAGCGGATTCACTCTCACCAGGGATTTCCCGCTTGGTGACTTGGCCCTTCCGATAAGGACAGCCGTCAGACTGGACTTGAGAGCTACTCTTATGGTCTCATGCAACCAGAGTTTCACTGAGTTAGAGTTTTAGCGTAGGATTTGTTGGGAGATAATATCAAATCATTTTTTGTCATATTTTTCTAGCAAATCAGATCCCTTGTGAAGATTCAAGTTATGTTCAGTTCCTGTAGCTGGAATTTTCTTTGGGTCGCCAACCAGCTCCCAAATAAAGACACTGAGACTTACTATTGGTTATGAATTGCTTGGCCTTAGCTTAGGTTTATACCTCTAGCTCTTTTAACTTAATTTAATCTGTCAGTCACTAGCCATCCATGCTTTGCCGCTAGGCTTTTACCTTTCTTTTATTCTGTGTGTTCTTTTTTCCTGCTTCCTCCATGGCTGGCTGGCCGGCCCCTGGCATCTTCTTGTCGTCTCTTTTTCTTTCTTCCCCGAGCCTAAATTCCTCTCTTACTAAATTCCTACTTACTCTCCCTGCCTGGAAGTCCCATCTATACCTCCTTGCTCACTATTGGCCATTCAGCTTTTTAATTAGACCAATCAGGTGCCTTAGGCAGTCAAGGGAAAACAGCAACACATCTTTGTATAATTAAACAAATGCAGCACATCTTAGCCTAGTTAAACAAATGCAACCCATCCTTACACAGTTAAACAAATATTCTGTGACAAGTTCCCATTTCACCTTTCACACCCCTGTCCTCTCCTACAGGGTCACCTACAATTCTGAATCTGTAGAGAAGGAGAATCGCCAGACCTTTGAGGAGGATGCTGTGGTGTAGGTGGCTAGATCCTGAAGGACTGGGTCAGTTCCCATGAATGTAGGCTAGAGGAAAAGGGCAAATATGTCTTGTTCCCATCTCTAGCATCCTGGTTTGTCTGTCCTGTGGTGTTCTCTCCTGTGTGAGCTTCTGACATTGCAATATTATCCATTAGGACCTTTGTGAACTTATGGCTTACAAAATGTTGTGCTAGTGACCCTCTTTTTAAATGACTTGTCTTGCCTCCAGTATTATGTTAGCAACAGAAAACAGAATAAGATATCATTGGCAGTATTGCTGAGCTTCCTACTTTTCAAATTTGATCAACATGTGATCTGGTGTGTAAGAAAAGACCAGGCCTGGAAATTATAGAGGAACACATTTTAGCTACATGTAAGAAAGCAATTTCATGCACTCTGTGCAGGATGCCTTGGGAGATAGTGAACATACCATGAAGATTAACCAAAGTCCTGATACCTCAGATCGCCCTTGGGTAATAAGCGGTGCCTACATCCTAGGTACAGTGAGTTTGAATTTGAGGCTTGTAACTGGGAGCTATAACTGAACTATTACAGTTTATTGTTTTTGTGCATCGCTGAACTGATGTGTCTTTAACATTCCTCCTGATACTCCATTATCTGTGCCACAGAGATCGTGTGTAGGAGCTTTAGTGTAGGCTAAGAAGAAACTGCTCCACACTTTCAGAAAATCCAAGGGTCAGGTCTCCTGTGGGTTCATCATCAGTCTGTGCTAGCAGTGGATCTGGGCAGACCCACATTCTGGGGACTCCACCTGCTTTTCTCTCGAGCTTTCTCTGCAGGTTGTCACAGCATAGCTCCTTTATCATTTTATTATTAAAGCCCTTTATGAGACATTATTTATTAAACAACCTGCCATGAGAGTGTAGTATGAGCTATAGCTTTACATGACGTGTTGATGTAACCGTGGAGAGCCCAGTGTGACCTATAGCTTTACATGACATGCTGATGTAACCGTGGAGAGCTCCATGTGACCTATAGCTTAACATGACATGTTGATGTAACCATGGAGAGCTCCGTGTGTCCTATAGCTTTACATGACATGCTGATGTAGCTATGAAGAGCCCAGTGTGACCTATAGCTTTACATGACATGCTGAAGTAACCATGGAGAGCTCAGTGTGACCCATAGCTTTACATGACATGTTGATGTAACCGTGGAGAGCTCGGTGTGACCTATAGCTTTACATGACATGTTGATGTAACCGTGGACAGCTCGGTGTGACCTATAGCTTTACATGACATGTTGATGTAACCGTGGAGAGCTCGGTGTGACCTATAGCTTTACATGACATGTTGATATAACCGTGGAGAGCTCGGTGTGACCTATAGCTTTACATGACATGTTGATGTAACCGTGGACAGCTCGGTGTGACCTATAGCTTTACATGACATGTTGATGTAACCGTGGAGAGCTCGGTGTGACCTATAGCTTTACATGACATGTTGATGTAACTTAGTGACATTGCTGTTGGATCTTTGGACTTGAACTTTCTCACCAGTTACCTGGAGACAGTAGTGTAGATGAGCCTGTGGTGAAGACTAGGACTCAAGATGCTGGTGCTTGGTGGCTTTCCTAGTGCCAACCTGTCAAAGGTTTGCAGAGACTGTGTTATTACAATCCATATATGCTCAGAGGAAGATAGGACAAAACAGTCGTCAGATTATCAACTTTCAGAACATGTATCACTATAACATTTGATACCAAAGTGAAATTTATTTTACAATTCACATGGACTTCAAGCCTGCTACATGAAAAGAACTTGGTGCTTTGACATTTTTAAAAATTGTTTATGATACAATGTTTTTTATCATGAAGAAGCTTCAAGAATACATTATGGACATTGAATTTTTTACTGAATAAATCCTTCAAGTATATTAAATAATTTTAAATGTAGTTATATTAATATGCTCATATTTGCCTTTAAATGCTTTATGTGTATGCTGGTTTTGTGGTTCAGAGTAGAGGTTATTTACCACCAGGACTTACGACCTTAGTTCAGCTTCCAGAACCCACAGAGTAGAAGAGACGGAACCTTGGCAAGTTGATCTTACATCTCCACACACACCATGGCATATCTACACACATACACACTCATGCACCCACACACACCTTCACACACACACAGAGACTAAGTGAATAAGTGTAATAAAATTATAAATAGCAAACTAAATGAGATAAGCAGATTTTCTGAGGTCATCCCTACTTACCAAATTGAGCTTTTTGAAAGAAGCCAAGATTTTTATCATGATCCTGTGCCATTGTGATTAAAACGAGCCATTTTATTTGAATTGCCAAAGGGATCTCTAAGCGAATCACCAGCTTTTTATTATCTTTTCAATTATCACGTGTCATAAGAATTCAATTAATTTTCATTGTCAGGAATTACTGTGCTGAACTTGGGGGGAAAATCACCCATTTCCCGATTTCTTATTAACAACAGAACAAACGTAGAGACTGGGGATATAAAAGGGGGCGGACCTAACAGCAGGGAAGACGGTAGAGATGGGAAGTTGGTGTCTCATTGGCCAGGGCTTGAGAAGCCTCCTCAGCCGTGGAACTTTTCTGGGTAGTCAGTCTACGCAGTCAAGAATAGGCTGTTGTGGAATGTCTGACTTCCTCTAAACAATGGTAAAAATCCTCCCATCTCAGCAGGAAGCCCAGTACCTGTCACCAGGCACTCTCTGATCGCCTGGTGTGAAGGTCAACCTCAGTGTCCTGAAGGGTGGATAGATACAAAACTAAGCTGGACGTCCCTGTTCAGGCTCCGGTGAACCTAACTCCCATCTCTGCGCTCTTAGGGGGCGGAGAGATGGACCAGCCTTTCTGAGTCTTCCTCTCACCTTATCCTTTGTCTAAGTCTCTCCCATCCCCTCCATTCCTACAGCTGGTTCCTCAGCACAAGACTGAGCAGACTACAGATGGACAGCTGACTCCTTTGGGGTCAAGGTCCCTCCTCTTTCAGCAGTGTCTGCTGGGTGGAGAACTGCTCTTCCTGGCTGTGTGCAGTCAAGTTCTGGTCTCCGCCATTCCTTTGTCTTTAAAGCCCTACACTAGTGAATGCAACAGAGCTGGAGAAGGGTAACCTTGGCTTCAGAGCACACAGGTCTGCTCTAGGGGGAGGGGGGCAGTGCTCACTCTGAGCAGGTCCGAACTGGAATGAGCTGGACCCCACTTGATGGACAGCAGTTATCTACTGCATGGGGCTCTATCATCTCTGTTTCCTTCTTCTGTCTGTTGTACCCATTTGTTGGTAGCAACCATGAGATACTTCCTCCCGCACTGTTCCCACTATCAGAAACCACCTTCCCTGACCACGGTGCTCAGGGGCAAGATTCTTGTCAAATAGCTTCTCCATGCTTTCCCCTGACCCATGTTGTCTGCTGTAGATGCCTGTGTCTATCAACATGTATGTTGCATATCTCTCTCTCTCTCTCTCTCTCTCTCTCTCTCTCTGCAACTCCCACTTAGTAGAATATCTGTAACCAAGACACTTCCCAAGGTGTCCCCAGATTCTCTTTATTCTGCTTCCTCTTTTCCTGCCTATAGTCAGCAAAAGTACCTACTAAGATAATTGTTTTAAAAAGTGAGGTAGTACTTTCTTTGGTACATTTTTGTGCTTCTGTGAATTGCTTTAGTGGTTTTGTCAGGTATCTGTTGCTCTGAAACACCTCAGACTTGGTGCCTTAGATGCATTCATCATGTACAATATTTTCAGGGCAGGCATCTAGCCAGACATAGCTGGACCCTCTGCTTAGGGTATAACGAGACTGTAGTCCAATGTCAGCAGACTGTGTCACCTACCGGGGGCTCTTCTGATAGAGATTTGGCCACCTCACTGAAGTGGTTATAGGTTGTCTTAATTAGCTGTCTATTGCTGTAATAAAGCATCATGACCAAAGGTAACTTGGAGAGGAGAGGGTCAATTTGACTAACAGTCATTATCAGGGCACAGGCAGGGACCCAAACAGGCGTGGAGGAATGAATGCTGTCTGTGGCCTATCCATGTGGCATGTTTAGCCGGCTTTCAGGACCACCAATTCAGCGTGGCACTGCTGAGTTAATCAATTGTTAATCAGGAGAGTGGCCCACAGGTTTTCCTATAGGATAATCTGGTGAGCTCTTTCTCCCTTCCTTCCTCCATCCTTCCCTCCCTCCTTCCCTCTTTCCCTTCCTCTTTCTCTCTTTATGTTGCATACCACATGCATCTGGGCACTTGTACCGTGAGTGCCTCATCTTTAAAGTCTCTCCCCTCCCTGACCAATTCTCAGGAGGGACTTGGCGGACGGGGCAGCCACTCCTGCCTCTCTAGTTCGGGTCTGTCTCCTGGGTCCATCACTCCTTCACCTGCTCTGCCATTTCACATTTCCCTGTCTCTTATCTCTCTATCTTCCCGCTTCCCCATGTCGTCTCCATCCTTTAATCCCACAGGGATGTGGCTTGTCTGATTTTGCTCATCTCCTTCTCTAATCCCTTCATCTCCCGGCCTGCTGTGTATCTTGACAGTCAGCAGTAGTCTAGCCTGGAGTTACCAATGCATTATAGACTTCATAGCTGCTAAGTCTTTTTGATCCAATCAAAGCCTAAACTATTATCTTTTCTTAGTTGGAGGCTTACCCACATTCTGCAGTACATGGAAAACCCAGATACATTTTTATTACAAATTATTTTTTTCATAAGCCTGCCTAGGTGATTAGGTTCTAGAAATAGTTTGCTGACTAGGCAGTACAAGCTTCTATTCTAGAAGGAAAACCAAGCTTCCTCTACAGTCACTATCTGAGGTTCAAAAGCACAGACCTGCAGCCATGGTGGACAACAGAAGTGTTGTTTCAATAGTCATTAAAGCATTGATCTTATTGGAGCAAATGGATGATAATGAGTTTGGCTGCCAAATATGGGAGAAGGGGTGAAGGCGTAAGTCATAAACAATCCCACACCAGTTGGGAATTAAAGGGNGGATGAAGGAGCGGAAGGAGCTCCCGCAACAGTCCTCTCTTGGGACTCAGGGCCAGTTCATGTGAGATTTTTCTTCTTGCAAGCTGCTTGCTTTTTCAGGGCTCCTTCAGCCCAGCGTTGGTTTTCCATGATAGGATCTACTGCTGCCTGAGGTATTTGGGGTGGAAAAGGGAGACTCTGTGGACACAAAAACCTGTTTTCATGGTCTCAGGTGGATAACTCTGGACTTGAGCTCAAGAGACAGATAATTTTAAAAGCAACCCAGGGACTGTAGCTCAGTGGATAGAGTACTTGCTTTGAATGTACAAAGCCCCGGTTTTGATCTCCAACACTGAAGAACCGTGGCATGGTGTTGCACACCTGTTATCCCAGCACTTGGGAGGTAGAGGCAGGAAGATCAGAAGTTCAAGGTCATCCTCTGCCTCAGAGAGTTTGAGGCCAGCTTGTCACATATGAGACCCTATCCACCCTCTCCCAAAATGAGAACAAGAAGGTAAAAAAGAAAATGTGTATGCGTGTGTGGAGGGGGAACAAAGATAGTACTTTGAGAAGGTTGAGCAGCCAGGGTCTATATAAATATATGGTATGGACTCTCTCACAGGACCTGAACTATGTAGGAGACCCAGTACACAGCAACGGTATGCACTATACAGCTAGTTTGGGCTGACTCCCCCCAGTGAAACCATTCCGTTTCCTTCTTGGAGCCAAGCAAGCACAACATCTGGCACAAATACCTGCAGAAGGATGTTGACTGAATCAGAGCCTAGCAGAGGAGCTAGCTTCTGAGCAGGCGCTCATCCCAGGAAATCATAGTTTGGAAGAGTTGGCCTGTGGAACTGTGGCTCAGAAGAAACTAAGGAAAGGAAGGCAAGGGTGTTTATAGGTAAACAGGGGGAGGAGCTTAGATTTTTCTTGCTTTTGTTTGGGTTCAGGAGAAAACCATGGGGAAAAGCATGCTACTTAAATATTCATGACTCTCCCAGTAGTCCTGGGGAACTTGCCATGGTACCAGTCATTTACTATTTGCTCCCCACAGGGGTTTTCCTAGAATCACCATTTGGTTGTTTCACTAGGATTACAAACTTTTTAAAAATCTTAATTGACCTTGCAAATGAAATCTACCAAACAAACTAACAAACCACCCCAGCCCCAAACTCAGACTTGGGTCTGTCTCCTCTCTAGCTCCCAAATGCACTGGAGATTTCATCTCTAGAAACATACATTTATTATATGAGTTGGAGGTGTTTGGGCTCTTTAGCCAGTGGTAGAAATGGGTATGTTGAAGCCACCCAGTTCCCAGCAAATGTTGACCCCCTTCTAAGAATCTTACTGGAACTTTGCTAGAATGGAATGAGTTGCTGGGATACCACTTTTGATGTTTAAACTCTGAACTGGCTATTGTAGGTATAGCTTTTGCTCCAGATAACTAGTTATTAAGTCCTGTCATCGTCATAGCCATAGAATGACATCAGGTAACCAGAGAATTATCAACATGTCAGTAACCATGCCTATTGGAAGAAGGAAGAAAGTAGCTCCAGTCTTCCCTATGTGACACCATGTTGTAGATGGGAGATGAAGGAATCACAAAAGAGTTTGGAACATAATCATAGCCCCTTAAGGGTAGGAAAACTGAGCCCATGGGTGGGAAAATGTTCTGTGGTTCATTTGTCAACTATAGGATGAGACTTCTGCATAGTAAAGGATAGAGAAAGGATCAGCTTATTAACAGTAGAACAAAAGCATGTATCAAAGAAACTGACATCCAGAGGGGTCTTCTGCAAAGATCCACTCACCCTAAGGCAGAATAGTGTCCTATGATGAATTTGTTTTGGGCATTCTCCTGTGATATACCATTCCTCTCCTGAGCAGTTACCACTCCAGGTATAACTGGGCTTGCGTCTTGTCAATCTCTCTGGTCTTTTCTTCTCCAAGCCTCTGAAAGCCAAGGCTGTGGATTTTCCCTTGGCTGATACCTTGCCATTCTGCCATTCAGATAGTACCTTTGGATATATTGACATGTGCTGGTAAGTCTTTGGGCGTTTGTGAATTAACCCTTAACAGTGTGCATTGATGGGCCCTGTGTGCTTACTGGCAGTCATCTGGAGGAACTGGTCAGGGTGATGAGACACTCATACCATGCTAGCCAGTTTCTCCTCAGTAAAGAATAGAATTCAGAAAGGCGAGGCTGACAGCTCTGTAGTTCTGATTGTGAAATAGTTATTATCTGTCATGCACTCATAATGCTCCCCAGACTGGGTGCAAAACTTCTTTGATATCCCTGGGAGCAATGTGGACTGCTACTTGAAGTTGGAGACCACAAATGATTGAGTTTTCCTGAGATCCAATTGCTAATAATCAGGGTCTCGTGCATGTCCCGAAAGTGGCCCACAGCCTTGGATCGACTTCTCTATGCCACCTGCAACCAATACTCCCGAACCTGAAGACTGACTGTATGCCAGCTGCATCCAGGGAACAATAACCGTAGCGAAGTCTGCCTCCACATGAGTTCTCAGTTGAAAAAGACAAGTTTAGGCCATTGGAAAGCACCAGGAATGTGAGGCAGTGATTTCTTAGACGGTGAGCTCAGACCCTGCTTCCCTTCCTCAATGTAACTCAGAGTGTGTTCGATGGCCACTAGTGATCCTTACAGCACTCTGATTCCCTACCCTCTCTTCTTCCCTGCTTTCAAAAAATTAATTTATTCGGTGCTGGAGAGAGGACTCCACAGTAAACAGCACTGGCTGCTCTTCTAGAGGACCCAAGTTCAATTCCCAGTGCCCATGGTGGTTCACACCTTTCGGTCCCAGAGGATCCCACCCCTCTTCTGGTCTCTGCTGGCTCCAGGCATAGATGCAGGCAAAATACTCACACATACAAACATAAGTACATAAATACAAAAATAATTTATTCTATTTTAATTAAAATATAATTACATCATTTCCCCACTGTTTACTCCGTCCAACACCTTCCAGGTCCCTGATGTTCCTTCTCAAATATATAGCCTCTTTTCTTTATATGTATGTACACAGACACACTCACACACACACACACGACACATAACTGCAACCTGCTGACTTGATTTAGTGTTGCTGGTATATTTTGGTTTAGGGGCTGGCCACTTGGTATTGAATAATTAATTAGGAGGCTCATCCTTTCTGCCTCTTTTGGCATTCATTAATTACCTGTAGCAATTCACCTAAGGGTAGGACCCCATGAGATTTCCCTCATCCACATTGTCATGTCTAATGGTGTTGTCCTTGCTCAGGTCTTCTTAGGCAGACACACTGTCATATCTGGAGGAGAAAATCTCACAGTCCTCTGACTCTTAAAATCGTTCTGTCCCCTACAGATCTTCTGTGACATTTCTGAACCTTAGGTGTGGGGATTGTGTTGTAGATGTATCAACTGGAGCTGTACACCTCACTGTAGTGATATTTCATTTGTGTTTTAATAAATAAAGCTTGCCTGAAGTTCAGAGAGTGAAACAGCTCCACTGGTCAGCCTTACAGACCAGGCAATGGTGACACACAACCTTAATTCCAGTAGCCACACTAGTTTGCTATAGAAAACTGGGTGGTAGGGGTGCCTGCCTTTAATCTCAGCCCTAGAGAGGATTATAAAATGGGGAGGAGACGGCTCTCAGACAGTCTCATTCTGAGATTTCTGGAGGCAAGATCACCATATCGGACTGAGGTAGAGGTAAGGCTGTTTTGCTTTTCTGATCTTCAGGTTGAACCCCAATTTATGTCTCTGAATTTTTTTTGAGACAGGGTTTCTCTGTTTAACAGTCCTGGCTGTCCTGGAACTCACTTTGTAGACCAGGATGACCTTGAACTCACTGAGATATGCCTGCCTCTGTCTTCCAAGTGC
>LOEQ01005507.1:74284-87184 GCA_001685075.1 Bramus lutescens | reverse complement strand
CTGGGAATTGAACTCAGGACCTCTGGAAGAACAGCCAGTGTTCTTAACCGCTGAACCATCTCTCCAGCCCCAATTGTCTTAATTATTATGTGGCAAGGCAATTTTTTTTAAATCCACTCTATTTGGTGTTGCAGCACTTGTTTGTCCCAGCTGCCCAGAACCAAAATAGCCATACAGAAATTGTATTAATTAAATCACTGATTGGCTTATTAGTTCTAGCTTCTTATTGATTAATTCTTACATCTTAATTTAACCCATTTCTATTAATCTGTATATCACCAAGAGGTTGTGGCCATACAGCAAAGTTTCAGCAGATCTACCTTTGGCCACAGATCCATGGCATCTACCTGACACTCCCTTCTTTATCCCATCATTCAGTTTAGTCTTTTCTGCTTACCTAAGTTCTACCCTATCAGACCAAACCGGTTTTCTTTATTCATTAACCAATAAAAGCAACATATAGACAGAAGGACCTCCTATGCTAATTTGGTGTTCTGTACACTTCTTGTATCTTCATAGGCATATCTTTCTTTAGGTTGTGAAAGTTTTCTTCTATGATTTTGTTAAATATATTTTGTGCTTTTGAGTTGAATTTCTTCTCCTTCTTCTATACCTATTATTCTTAGGTTTGGTCTTTTCATGGTGTCCTATATCTCCTGGATATTTTGGGTTAAGCTTTTGTTAGATCTATTGTTTTCCTTTACTGATGAGTCAGTTTCCTCTATTGTATCTTCAACCTTGAGATTCTCTCTTATATGTTAATGGTTTATGGTTCCTGATTGTTTTATGATGATTTCTATTTCATATTAAGAGAGCCGAACACAAAAGAAATAACAGAGATAAAGTCAAAAGAAGTATTGAATAGTTTCTTTCCTATGTTTAATTGCTTTTTCTTGGTTTTCTTTAAGGGATTTGTTGATGTCTTCCAAATTTTTGTTTGTCTTTTCCTCCATTTCTTTGAGGGAATTTCTCATTTCCTCTTTAAGGGCCTCAAACATTCTTCTGAAGTTATTTTTTTAGGTCATTTTTTTTCGGCTTTATATTTGATTGTTCGAGTCTTGCTGTTTTAGGGTCACTAGATTTTACTGGTGTCGTGTTGCTCTTTGTCTTCTTACCTTGTCTACCTATCTTTTTCTCTAATTGGTGTAGTTGGGACTGTTTGTGACTCTGGTGATCAGTCATCCAGGTGTCAGTGGATCCATGGCTCAGATGGCTGCTCTTCGTGGTGCAGTCAGTATTATGGTTCCACTTATCAGCACTCCAAGGGTTTGCTCTGCTTTCATGGAGTTCGCTGTCTCAGGCCTGCTCTGGACTAGGTTGCCAGCTCAGACCTGTTTCTATAAATATCCTTTGTCTGGACCCACTCCTGCAGTAGTCCCTAGCTTGGGGTTGGTCCCACAAATGTCTCTGGCTCTAATCTACACCCTTGAAGGTCCCAGACTCAGATGCATATGGACCTGCAGAAGACCTTGCTTAGGCCTACTCCCTCAGAGGTCCCAGACTCATGCCTGAACCTGCAGAGGTCCTGACTCAGGCCTAGTTCCTTGGAGGTCCCAGACTCATGCATAGACCTTCATGAGTCCTGGCTTAGGTATACTCCCTTGAAGGTTCCATACTCATGCTCAGACATGCAGAGGTCTCTGGATCCTTCAGACACCCTCATAGGTCCCAGACTTATGCCTAGACCAGCAGAGGTCTCTGGCTCCAGCCCATTTCCTCAGTGGTCACTCCATTGTACCTGCTCCAGTGGAGTTTGACGCCTCAGGCCCAGCTCCAGCCCAGGTTGCTGGCTCAGTCCTACCCTTGTGGAGTTCGCTGCCTCCAGCAAACTTTCAGAGCATCTGTCTCCAATGGCTGCTCCATGGCTTCTCACTGACCTCGCCCTTCTTTCTCCCCAGTTCCAGTGTGGATTACAGTGTGCATAGGTTTAATAAAAAATATGGTATAGACAGTCATAAAAACAAATAGTTTAAAATAATAAAAGTAAAGTCTTAAAAGATAGAGTAAAATTAATATAAAAGAAAAATTCATGTAAGATGGGAAATACAAGAGGGTCTGGATCCTATATAGTATCATGCTGATTTTGAGTTTTTTGGTTGTTGATAAACAAACAATAGCTGCTAAGATACACGGGATTAAAAGAGGGACTGATGAAATAAACCAGTCTTTAGGAATACTGTAACTTTAAAATAGATGTCAAAAATATATTTGTCAAATGAAAGTCAAAAATCCTTTGGAGAAGAGGTTTTGCTTTTGTTTCCACAGGAAGCAAGAGGCTGTGGATTTGTTCCAGACTAATGTGGATCATGAAACTTGACACATCATATGTATCAACAAAGGTTACTAGACTTAGTCATTATCTCAGTTTTCTTAGGGACCGTAAAGATGATTTGCCCACAGACAGTGGGAAATAATATACAGAAAACAATGCCCACATTTCCAATAAATGGTGTGGATGACTGTTGTTATTTGCTAGGTTACAGATATTTGTTATTATTTATGGAAATATAGTATATTGATACAAACTTAAAGTTATTTTTGCTAGACTGTATGTTTCTATTCTTGTTTAAGACACTGTACCTATGCAGTTCATTTAAAAATATAAGGTAACATTTTAATATTTGAAAGTCATTTTAAACTATTCAGATAATCAAGAAATACAGGTTATAGTCATTTATAAGAATCAAATTGTAGATATGTTAGGAATGTTTTTACGATCAAATAGAGTTATATTTTAGATAGATGGTCTTTAATTTTCAAACACTTCAAAGGCCTATAGAATATGACATTTAAAATGTTTTGTTAATATAGGATTTTTCATGATATGAGACACAGCTGCTACTGGAAGCATCAATTTATTTCAGAGAAGATGATAGGCATTAAAGAAACTAAACTACTCAAGGAGTTTGCTTTCAATGTGGCAAGGTTAGCCATTTGGACAAGAAACTGCTTCTGCCTTGACTGCTTGATAGTATGTTGTATAAACTGGATATGCAAGACTTGCAGAACAGTGACTTCTGAACTTTGCTGAAAGAAGGTGAGATGGTCCTTCAGGGTTCCTGCTTTATGGAAGAGCCTGACAGTCTGCAGAACAGAGAGGTAAGTGACTGATAAACTTTCCTCATACAAGTAGGACAGTCCTTCAAATTTCCTGCTTCATTGACAAGTCTACCAGACACTGTAAGCCTATAAGCTGAAGGTGAATGCCCTAACATTTCAGAGGAACTTTGTGTGGTTGTCCAGGTAGCCAAATGTCTCTGTTGCTCAGTAATAGTATGTCCTTCTTGGGTCTTTGATGGAGTTGAAGAATAGAGTTATAGCTGTAGTTTTCCTTATTTATGATAGAAAGTAAATTAGATATAAAACTTTGGAATCACTAAGATAATATGGAGAGCAGAATATTTTCTCTGAATTTGCTAAATATAAATGGATTGAATATTTTAAATGTAATTCTTACTTGATAACTGTTTTGTTGTATATAGTTTTATTATGTTAAAGTTAAAACCTTTTGTTTTATTTAGACAAAAAGAGAGAAATGTAGAATATTATTTTAAGATGTATTACATTTGTTTATGTTGTGGAACATTTGTTTAATGATGCAAAGATGTGTTGCATTCTTCTATGTTGCATTTGCTTAATTTTATGAATCTGTGTTTCTTTGCATGTCTAAAACACCTAATTGGTCTAAGAAAGAGCTAATGGCTATAGAAAGGCAGGAGCAAGTATAAGTGGGGCTGGCAGGCACAGAGAACAAATAGGAGGAGAAATCTGGGGAGAGGAAGATCTAGGAGCAAGAGAAGGAGAACTCTAGGGGCTAGCCACACAGCTGCACAGCAAGCCATGGTGTAAGAATGAAAAGATAAGTACAGAAATAGAGAAAGGTAAAAGCCCAGAGGCAAAGACAGAGGGGATTATTTAATTTAAGAAAAACTGGCTAGAAATAAGCCAAGCTAAGGCCAGGCATTTATGTCAAAGAATAAGACTCTAGGTGGTAGGAAGGCCCCCAAAGAGCTAAAAGCCAAAGAGTTAAAACATCTAGAGCAGTATGATGATTACTTTTTGCTTCCAGTAGCTTGAATAGCACCTTCCAGCACTATGAAAGCAAGCAAGTGCAGATGAAAATTCCAGGTAGATAGCAGCTTGATTTCTCTGTGTTCTAGGACTATAGTATGTAGTATCTTCAGTAATGGATCTTACTATCTGTTATGTGACATTATTCCTGGGGAAAGTAACAATGAACCAAAGTACAGATACCACCAAAGTCCAACTCTGTGAACCAATGAGATTTTAGGTTTATTCACAGACATATGGGTGAGGGATTCCTTACAGTAACATAAATGACTCAAAGACAACCATACCACCGATAGCCCACAGGTGACAGTAACTAAAAGCTGAATCTCTGAAGTGAACTACCCAACCTGCAGGCAGCTCAACAGGTTGGAGTTTGTCTTTTCCTGCTGCCTCAGCTGATTTGATTCTCTTCCAGGCAGCTCAAACTGGTCTTTACTTCTTCTTGGCGGTTTGAGAGGTTTCTGTTTCTTCCAGATTTCTTGGTTTGAGTATCTTCTAAGCAAATCTGCTTGTCTGAGAGACTTCTTTGAAGCTTGTCTTATCTGAAAATGACTCTCAACAGTCTTTATTGATTACACATTCTTGGGGATGTGTGGTCCTAGCGAATCTTGCCAGTTTCAAGGAGTTCCTGAAGTTATTTTGAGTTGCGGATTTCCTTCCTTAAGGAGCTCCCCTATAGAATGGAGTGTTTCATTGTTATCTTTTGCCCATAGTTGTTATAGTAATCCCAACTTAAAAAAAATTAAGCCTCATTCATTCACCAAATTGTTGAATCATTACTTTGTTCTATTATGTACTCAGTTTTGGGGTTAAACAGACTTGTATGTGCTGTGTCTCTCTAGCAAAGTCTGTCACATAACAGGAGCTTTAATTATAGAGAAGAGCATATTCAGTACAGAAGGAGAGGGAAGGATGAGAGAAAAGTAACAGTAATGACATTTGAAAAAGTTACATGGAATCATGTTATTTAGCTAAGATTAAATAGAATTAACACATATAAGTATATGTTTATTCATATACATATAGTTTTATACATAAATATATACAGTTTAAATGAATTTATGCTACTAGGGTTGACAATGTTTTCTTCAAAAGTCATAGACAAAAAAATAACTGAAATACCATGTGTGAGAAATGCCTTTTTGAACTGTAGGCCAGGGGAGTCCAAAAACTACCAAAACAATGCACACTATTGCTTAGCCTTCATTACTTTCCAAAGCATGAAGGTAAGCTACTATTGCCAAAAAAAGCATTCAGCATGGACACAGGACACACAGAGTCCAAGTTGAATCTGATCTAAAAGCCTCCCTGTGGACTAGCTTTCAATGTCCCAGAAGGTGCTATGCAAGCTTGCAAGGGAGAGAAGCAACCAACACTCCTATACAATTGCACAATACCTATAATCCACAAAAATGACCTGTACGATAAAATGTAAATAAGTATAAAATATTGGCATTCAAATCTTGGTAGTAACTAACAGCTATCTAATTAGACTTTAGGCTGTCTCAGTAGGAAGGAAATGATGTCTGGTACTGGAAACCTACCCAACTTCCCTGAGAGCTTCATACCTCCATTTTACTAAAGAATAAAATTTCTAATTCATTCTAAATACTTATTATTCCAGGTACAGATAAATGAAGCTTTCATACCTCATCAAAGAATCTTCTCTTTGACAAACAAAGACAAAAAAAAAACAAAAAAAAACACACAATTAGCCAAAATGGAGAGATCAATGGATCAAGGGGATACATCTGCAACCCGACTTCTATACCAAAGGCTCAGGGAACAACACAGAAGGGGGAATACTGTAGAATAACTCCTCTGTATGCTGTGAATATGTTTTATTACCATTGGTTAATAAAGAAGCTGATTTGACCGATAGCCAGGCAGAATAGAACCAGGCAGAAATTCAAGCAGAGAAACGGGAGAAAAAAAGGCAGAGTCAGAGAGACACCAGCAGCTGCCAGGGAAGCAAGCTGTGAGCTAACAAGTCATGAAACTCATAGTAAAATATAAACTAATAGAAATGGGTTTATTTAGTTGTAAGAGCTCACTAATAATAACCCTGATCTAATAGACCCAACAGTTTATAATAAATATTAAGCCTCTGAGTAATTATTTAGAAATAGCTGTATGGCCAGGCAGGACCGAAAAGCCTCCAGTAACAGGGGAAGAAAGATTGTAAGAACCAGATGATCATGAAATATGCTGTGAAATTGTTACTTCTAGAAATGAAAAGGAAGCTTCACCTATGAAGCCTCAACAATATGGCTGCCTAAGCAAATACTAAACAAGCACAACACTAAATGATCTGCTGAAATTAAAGAGGAAATCTCACAGACCCCTCCCACAAAGAACCACAATCAAGAAAGAAGTGATGAGAACAGGAGAAATTATCTTTCCCGGGATGAACCCTTTATTTGATTATGCAACATCAACTGATCAGCCCTGAAATCATATATGTACATGTAAAATAACTGAGCAGGTTATAATTATATTTTACACACATACATATGTAACAAAGAAAAAGAGGCTATGAATTTGGTTGGAAGCAAATGGGGATATGTGAAGGGTTGGAGGTGAAAACAAAAGGAAATGATGTAATTATATTTTAATTTAAAAAAAGTTGATAAAAATGATTATTCTCCATAGTGATAAAATGACTCCTAATGATATTCTGATATACTCAGGTCAGTGCCTTATTCATCATCAGAGAAGCTTCTTCCTATAGCAGATGGAAACAAAAGCAGAGACCCACAGTCACACATTACACACACACACACACACACACACACACACACACACCTTGCAACACTCTGACTTAAATTCTAAATTTGACATTTCCATCAAATTCCTTCCCTCTATCTCAGGGAACCCTCAAGGAAGGGGGCTTGCAAATAGTATAAGAACTAGATGGATGGAGAACACGAAGAAAACATGGCCCTCTAAATTAACATTAGCAAGGCTCATGTGAATTCACAAAGACTGAGACAGCAAGCTCAGGCCTACAGGGGTCTATACCCCAGGTTCTCTGAATATATGTTATGGCTTCCAGTTCAGTATTTTTGAAGGAATCTGGAGTGTATGAATAAGTGGATCTCTGATTCTTGTGCCTTCTCTTAGACTTTCTTCCTTTTGTTGGAATTGTTTATCCAACTGCGTTGGTTTTGTTTTATCTTATCATATTTATTATTTTTCCTTTGAAGCCTGTTCTTTTCTAATGAGAGAAAGAAAGGGAGTGCATCTGAATGGTAGGGAGTGGGGAGGATATGGGAGGACTAGAGAGAGGGAAAACCATATTCTGGATATTCTGTAAGAAAATAATGTATTTTCAATAGAAGGGAAAACATTTAAAAATGTTATGTACTGTAGATGGAAGTTTCTGTCCTGTCTGGTCCCACAGCCATTCTGTCCCAAAGAAACACACAGAGGCTTATGTTAATTATAAAATGATTAGCCTATTTGCTCAGGCTTATTATTAACTATCTCTTACAACTTAAATTAACCCATAATTATTATCTGTGTTTAGTAACAAGGCTTGTTACCTTTTCTAAGTAAGTCATTCTCACCTTGCTTCCTCTGCATCTAGCTTGTGACTAACTCTGTCTTTTCTCTTCCCAGAATTCTCTTAGTCTGGTTATCCTGGCTATACTTCCCACTTGGCTATTGGCCAATCAGTGTTTTATTAAACTAATATGAGTGACAAAACTATTTTGTTGTTCTTGTTGTTGTTGAGACAGGGTTTCTCTGTAGCTTTGGAGCCTGTCCTGGAGCTAGCTCTTGTAGACCAGGCTGGCCTTGAACTCATAGAAATCTGACTGCCTCTGCCTCCAGAGTGCTGGGATTAAAGGCATGCATCACCATTGCCCAGCATGTGACAAATCTTTACAGTGTACAAGAGCATTATCCCACAGCAATGTTTCTTCTATACTAAGAATAAAATTCATAGTTGCATTGTCAACAAAAAATGATTATTCTTTTTGGGCTTGAAGGCAGGCCCTCATTCATCTCCACCCCTTCTCCAAGGTGACATTAATAACTACTACCAATGTCACAAACACAGACCTCCAAACCATTCTCACCTCTGGGTTTATACTGAACTGTCACCCATCTCCTCCTCATCACAACCTCCTCAATATTTCCTGTTTAAACCTTTTCTTCTCCGAGGAATCCCCATTCTAACTGATGGTGTTTTGTCTCCTAAAGTAAGAGACAGATACTTACTCTGTGGCCTCAGAATATAAGTATCAGAATACAAGGCTTATCATAGATGATACACCAGTTATCAGAGAGAGATGGACAGTGGTCTTGTGGTTCAAGTCTTTAATCCCAGCACTCTGGAGATAGAGGCAGATGAATCTCTGTAAACTTGAGACTAGACTGGTATACATATCCAGTTTCTGTCCAGCCAGGGCTACAAAGTGAGACACTGTCAACAAAAGGAAAAACACTGTCAAGGATGAGTGGAACTGAAGGAGAAAAGTCAATGTCAGCACCAGAAAATGTCAAACACCATCAAAGATAGAGAACTAGGCTGAGGCATGAGTCTAGCAATGGTTCTTTTCCACCCACCTGTACTCTCATCCAGAAATGCTTCATTTACCAACATGACCTGGAGGCTACATTTAGGAATTGCCTGGTGGCCCATTATTTATTATCAAGCTAGAAATGATGTAAAGAATTTGCCTTTGAACTTCTAGGATTTCCTGTTTTCACTGTAATTCTTTAAAAGTTACTCAAAACCTGTTCAGTCACCAAGATGACTTGCCAAAAAGGTAAAGAGGTTAATGGAAGATATGAGGAAAATATGTAGACATCTAATAAATGGGTGGAACAGAGCTGCCCATGTCTTATAATTAACTTTAGCTGTCCGCTTGACACAGAGGTTCTCAAATTATCAAAAGAATGCCACTTGAGAAACTGCCTTTAAAATGTCAGTGAGGGTGTTCACTTGATTATTGGTTGCTATGAAGGAGCCTATCCCATTGTAGGTGGTTCCATCCTATAAGGTTATTATGAGTTGTACAAGAAAGCTGACTAGGCAGGTATAGGAGAAAGCCAGCCAGCCAACAGCTTTCTCCAAAGTTTTCTTTTCAGTTCCTATTTGGGTGCCTTTTCTGATTTCTCTCAGTGATTGATTATGACCTGGAAGTATAAGCCAACAAAACCTTTTCTCCCCAAGTTGCTTTAGGCCATTGTGTTACTAAGGCAACAGAAAGCAAACAAGAGCACCCTGGAGTGAATAAAATCTCAAAAGTCTCTAAGAAACAGACTTCAGAACAGGTTTCTTTTCTATTATAAATTTTTCTTTCTTTCATTTTAAAATTTATTTTACATTTTGACCACAGTTTCCCCTTCAGCGTTTCCTCCCAGCTACTACCCCTCAATGAGAAACTTCGGGATCTAGCCCCAAGACTCTCTTCAGGGTTCAAATTACAAGCTACAAGAGAAAAGGACTTTTTCTTGGGTATCTGAGGGCAAATGAACTCTCTCACATGTGCTTTTCTGAATCAGACTCTGTATTCTCCCATTCTGCAAAGTTTCTAGTTTATATACACATACTATCAGAAATTCTATGGAAACAGCAAGATTACAAGGCTTGAATTTCTCAGGGTCATAAAACAGGTAAGAACTGCACAAAGCAATAATTGTCAGCTTATTTTATGGTTCACGGGAAATATGGCTCATAAAATGCCCCAGCAACTCTAAGAGGTCAAATAAGGAGCTTTAAGTTCTAAGAAGGATAAAGGGGAGCTGTGTGCTTTACTACATCCCCAAATGTGACTAATTAAGCCACAAGTTTGCAAACGTAAGAAAGGCACTTTCCCATATTGACTGAGGGTGAATCCACAGCACCCAGTTCTCTTTATCTCTGAGAGCTACAAATCAACAAACCCAGATACGCCATAATTCTGTCCTTGGGTCTATCTGTGAAGGTCCTAAATATGATCTCTTTGTAATACTCTTCTGGCCAAATGTCCAGTCATAGAAGATAATCATGGGAAACTGACTTCTAAGTTAATATCAGGGAATGGAGCAGAGATTTGGCTGAAAGAACAGAAGTTTTGATTGTGTGACTTACTTTCTCCCCAGAGTTACACAGTGTGGGAAAAGTCATCCAATACATCAGCACATGGGAAAATTTTGCCCAATAATTGATTAATACACTACTGAAGCTTTGGGATGATGCCCACTATAGAGGGGGAACAATATGGCTTCACAAGTGATCTACAACAATAACAGCCACTATTCAATAGGCAGTATTTCCAAAGCCTTGCATCTGAACTTCTCTTCATCAGAAGGCAGATTCCTGGTGGATTTACCTTTTAAATTTTCATATGAAATCTCACTGCATAATCTTGCAGACCACAGTGCCCTATCACCTCTCTTGCCCCCCCAAATCCACTCCTTCTCTGTTTCTGAAGAAAAGGGCAGGCCTCCCCCATATATCAACCAAACATGGCATATCAAATTGTAGTAAAACTAAGCACCTCCCTTGCATTAAGGCTGAGAAAGGCAACTGAGTATGAGGAATAGGATTCCAAAAACTAGTAAAGAAGTAAGAGACAGCCTCTGCTCCCACTGTTAGGAGTTGCACAAGAAGACAAAGCTACACAACTATCCCGTAGATGCAAAGGGTCTAGGTCAGTCCCATGAAGGCTCCCTGGTTGTCAATTCAGACTCTGTAAGTTCCTCTGAGCCCTGGTTAGTTGATTCTGTGGGTTTTTATTGTAATTGGCTTGACCCTTCTGGCTCCTAAAACTATTCCTTCTTCTCTTTAGCAGGATTCTCTGTGCATGGTTATGGGTTTCCATCTACTCCTGGATGAAGGCTCTCTGATAATATTTGTGCTAGGTACCAATTTACAAGTATAGCAGAATATTGCTAAATATCATGAAATTGACTTTTTTCCCTCCAGTTGTGTTTGACTTTATCCTAGGTCTCTGGGAAATCTAGCCTCTGAGTCCTGTCACTCCACACAGTGTCGGGTGTGTTAACTCTCATGGTATGGATCTCAGGCTGAAACAATCATTGGTTGGCCACTCCCTCAATCTCTGTATTACCTTAACCCCAGCATATCCCACGGGCAGGATAGACTGTAGGTTAAGATTATGTTGCTGATTTGATATCCCAGTCCCTCCACTGGTGGTGTGACGGGTCCTTCTGTCTATGTGCTGCTTTTCTAGGTTAATGAATAAAGAAACTGTCTTGGCTTGTTGATAAGGCAGGACTTAGGTAGGTGGGGAAAACTGTACTGAATGCTGGGAGAAGGAAGGCAGAGAGAGAGACAGCATGGAGGCACCAGAGACAGAAGTGCTGAAACTTTGTTGGTAGGCCAGATAACTAGAAATGGGTTAAATTAAGCGGTAAGAGTTAGCCAATAAGAAGCTATAGTTAATGGGCCAAACAGTGATTTAATTAATACAGTTTCTGTGTGATTATTTCAGTTCTGGGCAACCGGAATGAACAAGCGGCTTTTTTGTTACACACTGGTTGTCTTGCCTGGTCACAGAGATGGGCAGTTCAGGTTACATAACCACTATTGCTAGGAGCCTTAGCTGAGGTAATCTTTGGAGGGTCCTGAGAGTATCCCTTGGACCAGGTTTCTATCTGACCCCAAAACGCCCCCCCATATTTCCAGTAGTCTCTTTCAGTACTATTACCCTCCATCCCTCCAACCTGATCCCTCATGTTCCTATCCCCACCCAGGCCAAATCTACCACTGAAATTTCCTGTTTTTCCCCTTCCCAGGCACTTCCTCCACTCCCCTGAGCCCTCCTTGTTACATAGTCTATCTGGGTCTGTAGATTGTAGCATAGTTATCCTTTATAGTCAATAGCTGCTTTAAGTAAGTACATACCATATTTGTTTTTCTGTGTCAGGGTTTTCTCATTCAAAATGATTTTTTTTCAAGTTCCATTTGCCAGCAAATTTCATGATGTCATTGTTTTTAACATCTGATCAATACTCCATTGGGTAAATGTACCACATTTTCTTTATCCATTCTTTGGTTGAGGGGCATCTAGGTTGTTTGTAGGTTCAGGATATTACAAAAAAAGCTGATATGAACATAGTTGAACAAGTGTCCTTTTGATACGATTGAGCATCCTTTGGGAGGTTGCCCAAGAGTGGTATAGCTGAGTCTTGAGGTAGGTGAATTCCCAATTCCAAATTTTCTGAGAAACCACCATATTAATTTCCACAGTGGTTATACAAATTTGCACTCCCATGAACAATGAATGAGTATTTTCCTTGTTCTATATTCCCACCAACATGAGCTATCACTGTTTTGGATCTTTGTCATTCTGACAAGTATAAGATAGAATCTCAGAGTTATTTTGATTCACATTTCCCTAGTGGATAAGGATATTGAACATTTCTTTAAGTATTTCTCATCCATTTCTTTAGCAGTCTTTAGTTGAGAATTTCTTTTTAGGTCTTTACCAAATTTTTTATTTGGATTACTTGTGTTTTGTGTTTAATTTATTGAGTTCTTTATATATTTTGTAAGCCAGCCCTCTGTCAAATGTAGGGTTGATGAAGATCTCTACATGTGGTCATCCATTTATACCAGTACCATTTGTTGAAAATTCATTCCTTTTTCCATTGTGTAATTTTGGTTTCTTTGAGACAATCAGATTTCAATGTGTGTGGATTTATGTCTGGGTCTTCAATTCAATTTCACTGATTCACCTGTCTGTTTGTGTTCCAATACTTGTAGTAAAGAGGGGAGCGAGCCCTGCTTTTTGTCCTGCCCGGATCCCGCACGACTGGCTTATACCCCGAAATAACAACACACAAATTGTATTCGTTTAAGCACTGCCTGGC
>LOEQ01005507.1:40329-64797 GCA_001685075.1 Bramus lutescens | reverse complement strand
TCCTCTGAATCAGGCCCAGTGATGGATGCAAAGCAGAGGTAAATGGAGAATGACCTCTTATCTTGAGGTCAGAGGTGGTCTGAGAAGGAGGAAGAATGAGAAGGAAAGGTGGGAGGATAATGAGGGACCATCCTAGTCCATGAATGAATGCCAGAGCTAGGTTTACACAGAGCACTAATAAAGTACCAAGAACCAGCGTTCAAAAAACAAAACAAAACAAAACAAAACAGTTAATGACAAAGAGATCATGAAATTGAAAGAGAACAAGGAGGGGTATATGGAAGGGATTGGAGGGAGTAAAAGGAAGGGGGACATTATGTTATTTCCTAATCTCAAAAACAAAAGGAAAATTTAAAACTATATGGATATTCACATTAAAATCTGGTTTGCAAATAAATATATGGGAAAGGTTGGATAGCTTCTCAAAGGTTATTCAAGTAGAGCAGGTAAGATACTTAAATCAGTTTGGGGTCATTTTATAATACCTGGTTAAAAACTGGCTTTCAAGTCTGGAGGCATAGTGTGAGCTCTGATTTATGCTTGCTGTCTAGCCTTGAGTAAATGTTGTAATGCTATTAAGTGAATGCAGTTTCTTCTTTGGGGTTATAATACTAAAGTAATATAGTTATGGTGTAAATTAATTTAGACAATAAATGAAAATGCTTTGTACAGTGCTATGATTGTATTAATTTGCCCAAACTTATTTGATTTTCTTAAATATCTTTTAAAATTATCTGTATTTGAGTATTTGCCTACATGTATATAAGTGTACCACATGTATGCCTGATACAGAAGAAAGCCAGAAGAGGGTCACAAATGCCCTGCAACTAGAGTTGCATACTCTTTTGAGCCTCTGCTGGAGCACTGGGAACTGAACTCAGGCCCTCTGAAAGAACAGTGTTCTTCACCACTGAATCATATCTTTGACCTACATGATTTTAATTATTTAAAAGAAAATTTAGTATAAATTCAAACATAGGGAAGCACAGAGTATCTACTTCTGGGTAGCACTGAAGAATGATGTTTCTGAGGGAAGGGGATGGAAGGAAGAGACTAAGTGATTCACTGGTGTTGCAGTTTGAGTGTAATGACCCCTATAACCTCATAGAGAATGGCACCATTTGGAGCTGTGGCTTTGATGGAGTGGGTATGGCCTTATAGGAGAAAGTGTGTCATTGTGGGGGTGGACACTGAAGTTTCCAATGCTCAAGATACTGCCCGGTGTCTCAGTCAACATCCTGTTGTCTGCAAGATATAGGAATCTCAGCTACCCCTCTAGGACCACATCTGTCTACAAGCCACCGTGTAGACACCAAGATGATAATGGACTGAACCTCTGAAAGTGTAAGCTACTACTCCAATTAAATGTTTCCCTTTATACTCTTCACAGCAACAGAAACCCTAACTAAGACAACAGGGTAGTTTACTAGAGTAGAAGTATAAAGGATTAAGAGGATTGGGAATTGGGAAGATGAGGAGGTATATACATTACTGTGGAAATAATTCAAATAAATTTAATTCCTGCAATGTCTACTAAATTCTTGTATTCCCACAAACAATGATAAACAGGATTTCTTTTCTTAGTTTAGTGAATGGGATAGACAAGCCAACTAGTATCTGTTTGGACTTGCAGTGAAGGAGATAGATATATGTGGTTATTGAGTTGGGCAAGTGCTTACTCTAGAAATAGCATTATTAAAAACAAGAACAAGAAGAATAAAATGATGTATTTTTGCCTTCACACACAATAAAGTAAAATAAAACCCAGAAGGAGAATTTTAAGAATTGACAAAGCTAATTGACAAAAAGGAAGGATTAAATCTCTAATATGGAGCAAGAAATTAGATAGAAGATTTCTTTTCTTAGTTTAGTGAATGGGATAGACAAGCCAACTAGTATCTGTTTGGACTTGCAGTGAAGGAGATAGATATATGTGGTTATTGAGTTGGGCAAGTGCTTACTCTAGAAATAGCATTATTAAAAACAAGAACAAGAAGAATAAAATGATGTATTTTTGCCTTCACACACAATAAAGTAAAATAAAACCCAGAAGGAGAATTTTAAGAATTGACAAAGCTAATTGACAAAAAGGAAGGATTAAATCTCTAATATGGAGCAAGAAATTAGATAGAAGTCAATGGATAGAAATGTTTTGAAACAAGTTGATGGTTTACTGGGTGGCATGGGAGTAGGGAGATGTGATGATTTTGCATAGTTAATTGTGCATATTGATGGATTTTTAACAGTAATGTAACATTTCTTAGTGAAATACAAATCATCACCTCTTAAAATTAGCAATGACTTTTTCGTTAGATGAATAAATGTATATGAGTGAATGATTCATGAACAGACATTCACAGTCTCTCCCTCCACCTAGGCCTCATGCTCATCTTTATGGTTCAGTCCTGTGGGAAGTCTATTGCTTCATGGATAACCTTCCAGGAAGAAGATGCTGAGACATATGTGTGACAAGACAGAAACTAGGAATCATAGGGGAACAGACAGATGTGGTAAAGAGAGTGGGAAAAGATGAAGAAGGAAGGCAGGCAGGAGGAATCACAGGGAAGTGACTCACCTTGTGAGAGGAGTGGGGATGCAGAAAGGAAAGGGGAAAGGCACAGGCAGAGGTCCTGGGGTCCTGCGGTCCTGGCTGGTGCTTAGATAATTGGAGAAGTCTTCCAAAGGGATTAATAAGTAACTAATTGTCCTATTATCCAGGAGATGGGCATGAAGAGTGAAAGTGGGTGTTTTATTACTAATTTATTTGCTGGACTATCTAGACAAAAGCAGTAGGTTACACATTTAAATGACTTTTGATAGTAGAACTCAGGTGGGCTTTATTTAATGGGTAACAGAAGAATAGACACCAAGAGAAACGGGGCAGAAATACTAAAGAAAGGAAGGAACAAGATAACCCCTGGTTTAAGAAGCTCAAAACCACCAATCTTTACAACTTTCCATTAATTCCTTTGCTGTGGGCTGGGAGATTTCATGTTTCACTGCCTGATTCTCAAGGGTCATGAGATTGCTTCAAGTATTACTTTAGCAAATACAAAAACTACAGCCATTTCTGGTGGGGATTCCAGGTTGATTGAAAATTGTATTATTATACAATGTATACTAGATCTAAAGCCTATGCTAATAGGTATTTCAATATGCAAAATTTTCTATATGTACATTCAGAAATTAAGAATATTAAAACTATACTAACTATACTTTACAGTTAGTAACTATACTAACAGTTTCATGGATTATTATAAAGAATAAAACATTATGTCAATAAACTAGAATAAATAAAATGCCTCAGATTTCCTCAGAAATGAATTTTATTTCTTGATCAAAACTTAATTTTGCCTGCTTTACATTTGCTGGAAGAAGTTGAATCTCTAATTGTATCATTTTGAATTTGCAACTATGGATTACTGTACACATATCATTTTTCCTTCCATTTTGAATATACTATACAATGATTTTAAGGAATCATAAAACAATATTTTCTGAACATTTTCTTCAAAATATTCTGTGTCTGCTCTCTGTGCTTTTAGATTAGGAAACTTCTTCCATGTGCCTGTTTGCTGAATCTGCATTCCAAAACATGGTGCAAGAGTGTGTACATGGTTTAGTTGCCACACAGTGTGGCAGTTGCGTGATAATGCTGCCATGACAAAGAGGCAGGAAATAGGGTGTGCATGTGGAGTGGCCTTCCTGTCTTCCCTCATGATTAGATAAATAGAGTGTTAGGTCAGCAGTTCTGTGCTGATGTGTCAATGACTGGATGCTCTGATGCTCCTTCCTGGAGCAGGAGTGGAGGGCAGGCCACAGAAAGGGGTTGGGGTGACTGCCATTAATGCTGACAGCTCATATATGACCATTAGAGAGCATTGCTACTGACCATTCTGAACCTACTGTTAATCCCACAGACATACTAGGTGATTAACAGTGAAAGAGGAGATGGGCCAGCCTGCATTAGGTGGGGTCTGTGAATGAGAAGGGCTCAATTCTGCCTTAGTCCCATGAATAGGGAGTTAAACTGCCTTAAGTAAAGACTATCATGAAGCTGGACTCCATTATTCAATCAGTCCTTATGCACATTGTGACTTGGTAGCTAGTTTGGGACTAGAAATCACAGCACCTTGTCTTAAAGTGGAATATTCCTGCTGTTAACTCTTTTCCATCATTCCATTTGACTCTAACAAACACTTTGGAGACCACCTGATTCTGACTGAGTTCTCTCAAAAGTGAGGCCATTTGGATTTATATGGTTCATACAGAAAGTGCATCTGTGAGAAACAAGATGGATAGAAGGTGGAAGAAGCCAGGAAATGAGTAGAATGGAGAAGGAGAGAAACTGAACAAAATGGACAAGCTTAGTTGATGCTCAGAGGACTCCAGAGGGAAACTCAAACTTCTGTTCCACATCAGAACTAAGAAACTGGCCATGAGAATCCTTACACCGTTATTAAGGACCAGGGCCTTTCCATAAGGACTACAGTACTTCTAAGCACCTCTCATTCTCTGTACTGGAAACAGGGCTCAAGAATCCAGTGAGAATTCTGTGAATGCTATCAGTTCAAGCCATCAGGTATGATGCATGGTGGATGAGTATGTCTGTGAGACAACAGCCACTGCATTCTACCAACTTGGAGGTTACAACAGGATTCTAAAATGACAGAATGAACCTGAAGCCTTGCTACACAGTGTTGATTCTCAGACTAAGCATACAGTTCAGTGGAAATCTGTTATTGCTTAAGTTTCCTTCCGTTGCTATGATGAAACACTGACCAATGTCATCTTGGAGAGGAAAGAGCTTATTTAACTTTCAGGTTATAGTAAGTCTATCATTAAGAGGGTCCAGATTAGGAATTCAAGACAGGGATATAGATGTCAGAACTGAACAGAAATCATGGTTATTGACGTGTTCATCTACATTTCTCACGGAGTCTAGGCCTACCTACCTAAGGATTGCAGTACTCCACTGGGAACAGGACCCTCTTATAACAATTAGCAATTAAGAAAATGCCCCACAGACATTCCCACTGCTCACTCTGGTGGAAGAATTCCTCAGTTGAGTTTCCCCTCCTTAGCTATGTTCAAATGTGTATAAAGTTGATAAAACTAACTAACTCTGACAATTACCCAAGAACTTGTAGAATCTTAACTCTCATCAAAGACCCATTTATTCAGAATGTGAATATTAATACGATCTCTAGCACTTGAAAGGAACAAACAGGCCAATCAGGAGGTCAGTGCTCATCTTCGTTACATAGTCAGCCTAGGCTGGAACACTGTTTTAAATAAAGAATCCCTGGGATCTGCATATACCTTAGTTATTAAGGAACATTCCAATAGGATGTTAGAAAATGGTTTACTGACTTCTTATATTGGCAAGAATAAGTGTCAAATCAGAACTGCAAAATGATGGACTTGGCAAGTTTATTGTTAAGACTTTCTGTACTAGAAGACATAATCAAGAGACAGAGAAAACATTCCTAGCTGAAAACAGGATAATGCTAATTTTCCTATGTAATAATACCATTTAGGTTTGCAAGTCTTACATTTCCAGACTTTGCTATATATAATTGGAGACTTCAATTTGGTTTGCCAGCCATCCAGACCTGAATAATCACACAAAAACTGTATTAATTGCAACACTATTTTACCAATGACTCAGGTGTATTTTTGGCTAGCTCTTATATCTTAAATTAACCCATTCTATTAATTTGTATATCTACACAAGGCTGTGGCTTACCAGTAAGTTCTGGTGTCTTTTTCCTTCTGTAGTTACATAGTGTCTGCCTGACTCCACCTTCTTTTTCCCTGCATTCAGTTTAGTTTTCTCACCTACCTATATTCTGCCCTGCCATAGGTGGTCAGGGCATATATTAATGGTAATAAAACATATTTACAAGGTAGAAAGAGGAATCCCACAACATTGATGCTGGAGTTGATATATTTCAAGAAGCTGAGGGGTGGCAGTGACGTTTAAAGATAGAGATTGTTTGGCATGGTGATGGATATGAAACCAGCAAAGAACAAAAATTAAGGTAACACTGAGAGCTGACCTGAAAATTCATGCTTTCAAAGTATTTTGAGAATTCGTAGGTTGGTCACCCAACTTAGATATACATCATTTCTGGAGTCATGGCCTAACTCAGGAAGAAGTGGAAGCCTCTAGGGAAAGGAATATTTGTCATAAGTAGGCTCCCAACAGTATGACTTCCTTTCATTACTCATGCTGTGTTCAGTCAGCAAACGAGAATATAACTTTCTTGGGAAGGCTGCTGTGGGTATTTTGGAAACAGATAATTATGATGGCAGACTAAATGTTTTCGTTAATCTTAGGTTTCTCCTAAAAGTACTCAAGATAATAGTGAGGTTTTTTTTTTATTGAAACTGATGTCTCTGAGTTTTAGCTTTGAGAATGGAAAATGGAAGAGAATATAACAATAACTTTTGGATGGTAAGAAATAAATTCATTGTAATGAGTGATAGCAAATTTAGCTGTATCAGGTAAAACTAGAAAATAACCCATACAGATAGTTAAAAATCAGTGTGGTTTAGTGCAAAAGAGCCCCAATGGCTCAAGAATTATTACCAGTTACCATTGACACAGGCAATAAAACAAAGCACAAATGGAAAGATGAGTAATCCAATAATAAAGCAATTAGAATCTCAGTCCCACCTCACACACCACAGTCAGCATCCTGTCCCTGACACCCCAATGCAGGTAACTGAAGGTTGATATTTGCAGAGAATGAAAATGAGAGTAAGCCTTAGTTTTGCTGTAAGCTAGAGATGAGACCGGAGAGTTCACAGTGAAAAGGAGCAATAAATGAAAGGTTAAAATTTGAATTGTACTGACCCTAATTCCTGAAATTTATTAGTCATTATCCTCCAGAGAGAAGGCCTGTTCTCATAGCCAACCCAGTGACAGGTGTACTCTAGGTGTCACAAAGAAACAGCCCATATAATCCTACAATCAGTTTTCCCCTTCTCTGTTTGGGTTCCCTTCCAAGAGGAGCAACCAGGTGTGTCTTGGGGATTAAATCTAAAATGTGAGTATACTGGAAAGTTTCCACAGACATTCAAGATACTCATCTAGAGCGAAAGAATGACACCAAAGCATTTTCCAAGTTAGAGATGCTTTTTCCAGAAAATACAAGAGTTTCCAGTGAAAACTACCCAGAAACAAGCAAAAATGAGTTCATTTTACTAAACAAATTTGAGAAAATAAATTTGCAGAAAATGTCCTTTTTTTTAAAAAAAAAGAGAATACTGTTCTTTGTTTGTTTGTTTGTTTGGTTGATTGGTTGTTTTTCGAGAAAGTTTCTCCGTAGCGTTGGAGCCTGTCCTATAACTAGCTCTTGTAGATCAGGCTGACCTCAAACTCACAGAGATCTGCATGCTTCTGCCTCCTGAATGCTGGGATTAAAGGCGTGCGCCATCACCACCCAGCTAAGAATACTGTTTTAAAGTACCCTTTTCCACATAAGCAGTATGACATGTCTTGTGCAAACCAACCCATTTTCATTTAAGTGAGTATTGACAACAGAGGAAATGCATGTGATCACAGTGTTATGGAAGGATCCCATGTGTAGTAGTCAAGGAAAAGAAAGTTAAGTTGTTGTATACATACCAGGTGGTAAAAATTTTAAAATATGACATTAAAATATTATTGATGGGAATACACTTGAAAAGCCATATTAGGCCCAGGCCTTGTGGTTCATACTTTTAACCACAACATTTTGGAGGCAGAGGCAGGTAAATTTCTCAGGTCAAGGCCAGTCTGGTCTACAGAGTGAGTTCCAAAACAGCTAGGGCTACACAGAGCCATCCTGTCTTTGCTTAGATGTTCAAAAAAGAAAAGAAAATGGGTAAAGACAGTCACAGAAAAGTAAATAAATAGTTTAAAAATTATAAAATAAAGTCTTTAAAGTTGTAGACAGAAATAAGCTCTATGTATTTTAGATAGATAGCTTCATATATTTTAAATAGATAGGTCTTCAAACAGTTCAAACACTGATAAGGTAGGAGATTCCTTCAAAGTTCCTGATCCACAAAAAAAGTCTGTCAGATATTCTAGGCCTATAGTCCAAAGATGAACGCCTCAGTATTGCAGAGGAACTGAGTTACTGGCCAGACAGCCAGATGTCTCTGTCTGTTCTATAGATTTTGGAAGTTGTTTGATTTGGTCTTCATGTTTTGTCAGGTAATATTATATCTCTCTTGGATCTCTGATGGGGTTGAAGACTAGATAGTTATAGTGACAGTTTTCCTTGTTACAAAATTCAGAAAGAAACTCACAAAAAAGGTATAAAATGAGTAAGGTTGAAAGACATAAAAGCTTAAGTTGCTTATCTAAGAAAATGTTTTATGGTCTAAAAAGATATTTTTAGAATGGTAATACAAGTTATGGTAGAAAGTGGTTTAGGTATAAAACTTTGGACTTATCAATATAGAATAGATAATAGTTTCTCTGAATTTGCCAAATATAAATGGACTAGACATACTTGATAATTGTTCTTATTATATAAGTTTTAGTGTGTTAAAATTAAAACCATTCATTTTTATTTAGACAAAAAGGGGAAATGTTGCAGGATATTTGTGTATACTGTGTAAAGAGTTGTCATTGTGATTGGTTAAATAACAAGCTGAATGGCCAATACCTAGTCAAGAGAGATTATGTGGGATTTCCAGGGAGAGAAAGAAGTTCTTGGAAAAAGAGGTGGAAAGACGCTGGTAAGACACATTTTGTGCAGAGGAGAGATAACCAAGTCACAGGACAGAGCACATATTAATAGAGATTGGTTAATCTAACCTATATGAGCTAGTTGGGAAAAGGCCTAAGCTAAGGCCAATCTTTAATAATTAATAATAAGTCTCTGTGTTATTGTTTGTGAGTTGGTGGCCCAAAGGAAAGTCTGACCATACTTTTGTCCTTTTTATCTATTATAAGAACATATTTCTAACATTATATTTTTAGTATAGAAGGGAATATTATCATTAGTTCCCATTTATGTGGCGTTTTCCATATATATATTGAATGGGGCTACCATTTGAGTGGACCAAGAGAGCTAACGGGAGGAGGAAGGGACAAGAAAAAGTAGTAGTAGGGAGTACAATGATGCAATCTTCGAAACTGTTCTAAGGAATCCTATTATTTGTATAAAGTAACTCAAAACAGACAAATGATTATGTAGAAATCAGCAAAAAGTTGTATTATAACTTACCCAGGTCCATTTCTTTTTCTTTTTTTCATTCTGTTGTTGTTGTCATTGTTGTTGTTTTCAGGGTCAGTGAACAGGCCAATCTATATCTCTTGGCAATCTGCTCCTGGCATATTTCTTTGGTTCCATTCATTCTCTTGACCAAAAGTTTAGCATATTCTGCAGCCTCCTCCTTTTTTTTTTATTAGTGTGATGTTTCTTCAGAGAAATATGTAGGCATTTGTGCTGCCAGCACACATGAAATATCAAGACACTGAACTTTGCGTGCTTTGGTCCTGGGCTTCTTAACTTCTTTTTAAAAGATAACTCAGACAACATATTGATGGAAATCATCTTCTTAGACAGATTGGAAAGATTTTGGTTTATAGTAGCACTTTTGGGTTCTAAGCAACCAGGCACAAAACTTTTTGTTAGTTCAATAATATCCTTTTCTTCTTTTTTTTTTTTAAAACAACTAAGTTGAGAACACTCAGACTGTCACCCACTTATGTGACTTTTAATTGGTTTTAATAATAAATACCCACAGTCAGATATTAGGGTCTGAAAGTTGAAAGATCAGAGAAGAGCAGTCAGCCACTAGCTCTTACCTCTATGAAATCCTTAGATAAAATTGGGTATCCTGTTTATACAAGTCCTCAGACTGAATGACTGAGCCCCTGTCTCCTCCCACCTTATATTCCTCTCTCTGCCCAGCCATATCACTTCCCATATCCACATCCCTAGTGCTGGGATTAAAGGTGTGAGCCACTATCACTTGGCTCCACTTTTCTTTTAGACGGATTCAATCTTGTGTTGCCCAAGGTGGCCTTGAACTCACAGAGATCCTTCTGTCTCTGTCTCCCAGATCCTGGGATTAAAGGTGTGTACCACCACTTCCTGACCTCTATGGCAACTGGTGTAGCTATCTCTGTACTTCAGGCAAGCTTCATTTGTTAAAGCACAAAAACTATCACCACAACACACATGCAACTACAAATAACAGTGGGCATCATCTCTCCTGTTTTCCTTGTTCTATAGAAACAATGTCTCTTATTCAACCCCAAGTGCACTCTGCTGTAGGATAAGACAGCTTGCTTCATGGAAGCATTTGTTTGTTGTTCCCATCACTGATACAGACCATGCAGCACTTTCACTCCTCACTCAGGGCATCAGCAGCTATCTCTGTGGCCATTTGCTTCTCATGGGAAGTATGAAGCTTTCATTCATCATCCACTACAATGAGTTTCTGCCAGCTGGTAGCTGGGAAGGACATATTCAGATTCATCTTGACAGAACCAATCACTTAGGAGGCACATTGAAAAAAGAACTTCCTTTTTATCTTTATCTTTTTTATTGACAATAAATTATTTTCTTATACAATATGTCATGTTTCAGTTTCCCTTCCATTTACACGTCCCAGATCCTCCCCTTTTCTCTGGATCTACTCCCTTTCTTTCTTTCATATATTAACTTCTATATGGATAAAGGTTATTAACTTCTATCAGATACAAATGGACTGGACACACCTGACAATTGTTCTTATAAAAGTTTTACTGTGTTAAAGTTAAAACCGTTTGTTTTTACTTAGATAAAAGGTGGAAATATTACAGGATATTTGCATTTATTGTGTAAACAGTTGCCATTGTGATTAGTCTAAAAAACGCTGAATAGTCAAAAGTTACTAACTTCTATCCATAAATAAGTTACTATATACAGTATTTATCTTTCTGAGTCTGGGGTACTTCACTCAGTATGACTTTTTATAGTTCCATCTATTTGCCTGCAAGTTTAATGATGTCATTTAAAAAAACAGCTGAGTAATACTCCATTTTGTAAATATACCACATTTTCTTTATCCATTCTTTGACTGAGGGACATCTAGGTTGCTTTCAGTTTCTGGTACTATGAATTAAGTTGCTATGAACAAGGTTGAACAAGTATCTGTGTGGTAGAAAGTCCTTTGGGTATATGCCCAAGAATGGTATAGCTGGATCTGGAGGTAGATCAAGTCCCAACTTTCAGAGGAACTACCATATTGATTTCCATAGTGGCTGTACAAATGCACTCCCACCAGCAATGAATGGCTCTTCCCCCTTATTACACATCCTCACTAGGCCAGCATGAACTGTCACTTATTTTATTGATCTTAGCCATTCTGACAAGTGTAGGATGGAACCTCAGAGTCATTTCAATTTTCATTTCCCTATAGCTAAAGATGCTGAACATTTCTTTAAGTGTTTCTCAGCCATTAGAGTTTCCTGTATTGAATTTTCAGAATTATCTGAGTAAATCTATACCCCTACTTTTTAATTGAATTATTTGTTTTTTGATGTATGGTTCCTTGGGTCCTTTATATATTTTTCAGTATTAGTCCTCTATTGGATATGTAGTTGGGAAAAATTTCTTACCATTCTGTAGGCTGCTGCTTTGTCTGAATGATGGTGTTTGTTGTCTTATAGAAGCTTTTCAGTTTCATGAGGTCCCATTTATTAATTGTTGATCTTAGTACCTGTGCTATTGGTTTCTGCTCATGAAGTTTACTTCATGCAAATAGATTCAAGGCTTTTCTTCACTTTCTTTTCTATCAGATTCACTGTATCTGTTTTTATAACAAGGTCTTTGATACATTTTGACATGATTTTTTTACATGCTGTTAAGTATGGAACTGTTGGCATTCTTTTATACTCCAACATCCAGTTTGCTCAGCAACATTTGTTGACAATGTTCTCTTTTTTCAGTTTATCAAAAATCAGGTGTCCATAGGTGTATAAATTTATGTCTGAGTTTTCAGTTTGATTCCATTGATCAATGTGTCTGTTTTTAGGCAAATGTCAGGCATTTATTGTTATTACAACTACTAAAACTCTGCATTACAACTTGAAATCTTGATATATGGAGTTGTGACACATCCAGCGGTTCTTTTATTGTTCAGGATTGTTTTAACTATCTTAGATTTTTCTGTTTCCATAGGAAGTTGAAAATTGTCTCTTTAAAGTCTGTGAAGGCTTTCAGCAACAGCAGACAAGTGTATCAACTATCTAGTGACTAGGTAAAAGAGTTGGGGAGACAGAAACAGAAAGAAGCGCAAATAGAGTAGGGTGCTAGGCATGGATTGGGGCGGTTGGGGACAGGGAAATGAATATGTTCAAATACATTTTACAAAATTCTCACAAAGAATTAACAAAGTACTATTTTTAAAAGAATTTATAAAAATGAAGAAAACATTATATAAGAGACAAGTCATGAGCACCACAAATTAGGGAGGAAGACAAGCATGTAAAATGTTGAATTATAAAGAAGAAATCACAAGATACTATTTTAAATATAAAAGGAAAGAGTGATTTCCTGAGAAAATAAAAGTTTTCATAATTGGCTCAGGCTGAAGTAGATAGTATAAAAAGTCCATTTGTTAGGGAGGAAAAATTAAAATCTGTATATTCATATATTTAATTAAAATTAAGACATATTGCAAAAGTGCTACATAAGAACAAAATCGTGTGCATTTAATATGCTCATCCTCCCCAACCAACCAGCCAAACAAACAATAAGACAACTGGGAAACCACAATAGTTTAAAATTTAGAACAGCCTCTCCTACTAAAATGATGAAACAAGTTAGCAAGTGAGCCAGAGCATATCTGTTGTAACTCTTCAGCATGTTATTCAATTCTTGAGTACATACTGTTGTCACTGAAGAAAGAGTTGCTGCCTGCCCATTAGAGTGGAGGTCAGGGGAGACTCAGTACCCTGTCATTTTGAGACTGGGTTATTTTCAAATCTAAGCAATCTTCTTCTCTCATTGGATAGGAAGCATGTCGCAGAATACACAACTTAACAAAATTACTCTAGGATCACAATAAACTGACCCACAACAAGGTTATTTCATAATCTTGTCTAAACAAAGATTACTGCCTTCTTGTAACACAGCCAACAGCAATTTTCTCACTGGAAAGTGACTGATTTCCAGTTTTTAGAACTGTTTGCAAATTTATCTTTATTTTATTTATCTTCCCTGTACATAATGGTTTTTAAAATTTGTTAATTTTTATTTTAGTGCATTGATGTTTTGCCTACATGTGTGTCTGTGTGTGGGTGTTGGGTCTCTTAGAACAGGATTTACATATAGGTGTAAGCTGTCATGGGGATGCTGGGAATTGAACCAGGGTCCTATGGAAGAGCAGTAAGTGATCTTAACTGCTGAGCCATCTCTCTAGCTCTGAGAATAGTTGTTTAATTATTTTCCCCATTTTTTACAGTTCCCAATCTAGAACAACACTAACTATGACTGTAGATCAGATGTCAGGAAGGCCTGGTATGTGGAAGGAAAGACATTTGATAAGCCAATTTACCATGGTTTTTTAGGACTTCATAATTTTTAACTTCTATTGCATAGAACTTGGAAGTCATTTATTTTTTTGGGGGGGTCATTGAGAATATAACAGCTCCTTCAGGAATCACAGAACTCAAAACAACCACTTCCAAATCGGGAAAAACACAGAAGTTATCAGTGAGAAGATCACTGACCTTTGGGTTTAACTTAATCCTTCACCACTTATTACCAATAAGCCAAATCCCTTTACTTTTTTCTTAGCTATAAAACAGTCATTTAAGTTTCTTGTGTGTTCACCTTTATGTGTATGTTGCACACACATATGTGCAGTGTGTGCACATAAGTCACATAGCAAATTCATCTGACATTAAGACCTTCCATTTTGGAGGGATGCTCACTAAGACACTAAACTCAACATATAGACAATTGACAGGTACAAGAATTCCCTGAAACTGAGCAGACTTACCTGTATCCCTAAGCACACATAAGCAGAACGGACTGCTGAGAGACATTGTCAAGCAAGCTTAGCTGCCTAGAAGAAACAGAGACTATCTGTGTTGTGTGGAAGAAACGAAGACCTACTAAACTACCAGCAAAGAACACTCCCAAACCTATTAAGCTGTCTGAAAATTCAGTAGCATGCTATAGGTTCCCAGCTTTCATGAGCTGTCACCCATGTTGGATTGGCCTTCAGAATTACAGTTATCTTTGAGTCATTCTTGCTTCAATAAATAAGCCTAGTACAGCACACCGCTTCTCCAGTTAGACTTCGGTTCTTACTTTGATCTGTCACTAACCCTGTATCTGAAGTGAGAAGTTATTTGTTTATATTACCCCAGGAACAGTGTCACATAACAGATTCCTTAGGTCAATGTAGATGACAACCTCAGGTGTCATCCTCAGAGTGCTGTCTACCTTGGCTTTTAGACAAGAGCTCTCATTCTGACCTGGAGCTTGTTTAGGCAAGATTGACTGTCAAGCAAGTCCCAAAGATTTGTTTCTCTCCGTCTCTTCAGCACTGAGATTACAAGCACATACCACCATTTTTTTCTTTAGTATGGATGCAGGTGATCAAACTAGGTCCTCTAGGCTCTGTGGCAAGTACTTTTTCAAATGAACTATCTCCTTAGCACATACATCATTGTTCTTAAATAATTGTTGAAGGTAATAAATTAGAAAGAGTATATCAAAACTTTGTAAATTGTATGAACCCTGTGACAGTTAATCTTGGCTGGAAATTTGACTCATAGGAAAAAGGAAACCTGATTTGAGGCAAATGGTGTCTCACTTTTCCTTGTGGTCAGTTGGCCACCAGTTGGCGAGGCCCAAGTGGGCAGAGGAGGCATTTAGGGCTTTGTAAGGCCTGTGAGTACAATGGAAATAGCCTTCCTGGAGTTAGTTTCAGTGTTACAGCTCAACTTTATTTCAGAGTAAGGGAATATATAGGAAGGGAACAGTGGCTGGGGCATCGCCTAATTAATGTTTGGCAGCCTGGTCCTACCATACATCTATAGCACAATACCTAATTATCATATGGACAGCAGTTGGGAAGCATTTGTGGGGAACTGTGTCCAAGGTCACACTTAAGTCAGATATCCAAAGCTCAGGGACAGCTTCCAAATAAGATCAGGCTAAGCCTTGGTGCAAATCAGTGAGCAGCATTCCCTTATGGATCTTGTCTCTGTTCCTGGCCTGGCTTCCCTCAATGAGGAAGCAGAAGCTAACGAAACTTTCTTCTTCCCAAAGTGATGGTGTTTTTTACAAAACAAACAAAACAAAACAGATCAAAAAATGATGACAAAACAATATAATTTCATTGTTTCACTATGCAAACAAAGGAAAAGTCAAAGAAATGTCCTATATAAGATCTACTATTATTAGATTACAGTGTAACACTCTAGTGAAGGTATTTGTTATGGTGCTTGTATAATAAAAGTAATGGTTTCAAGAATTTTTTACAGCAGAAATTTTCCTACCATATCATCAATGTTATTTCATTTGTAAGAACAATATTTTTTTTACATATATGGCATATAAATGCTTTCAAATATTTTTTACTTCATAATTTTAATCTATAACTGTTGGGACACTCAAACACAGTCATACATACATACACACACAAGAGGGAGAGAGAGGAGAGACATGCATATGTATACATAGATGCATATGTACTTACACACATATAACACAATACACATAAAATACATATATCAGGGCATTGTGTATGGTAAGGAAACAGTCTATCACTAGGTAGCATTACTGTAGTTTAAGATAGCATTTTAGAACTTTTGAAATGCAGAACATGTACGTATGTTTCCACATTTATAAAATTAGAAGAGCATCTTGCTTCAAGATTATAATGACATATTAGAAAACCATGCAATATAATTTCAACGTGAGTCACAGATACAGGGGAAGGGGTCATAACTATTCAGAAAAAAATGTGATTGCCAAAGTTTTGCTTGCTTGTTTTGTTTTTTAACTAATGCTGAATTTTTCTTTTTCTTCTTTTTTTTTTTTTCATTTGAAATGGTGCTTGTACACTCAGGTTCAGGCAAACATCAATTTGTTGTAGAGTAAGAGTGGTTAAGCCCTCCCAGCTCTATGAGATGGTCTCAAAGACACAGGGGAAAGAATGCCTGTATCTTCAGCAAATGAGAGAGCTTTGACTTCATCTCTACATTTCTACTTCATGTTTATGAGACCTGAGACTGATAGACTATATAGTCAGTTCTACTGAGCCAAAGGCCACCAAACATGAAGAGTCTCAAGTCACCACAGTCAGTGACTTGCCTTGACTGAAAAAAAAATCCATTTACACCAAAGCAACTGTTTATGGGTGTGAACTCTGAAATCACCAACCAACAAACTGAATACCATTGCAACTGCAGTAAAAACAAAACTCACTGAGAAATAATATAGTTTTATATTCTTTCCCTTAACTCAGACTTTAAGTCAATAAGCACCTTGATATCTAGAACCTAACAACAGGAAAAAATAGGGCACAGCAAGTTCTGACCTGGAAGAAATCTGGGATGTTCTGATCTTTGCATAATTGCATTAGCTAATCATGTGAATGCCAAGCACATAAATCATTTCAGTATTTTTTTCTAAAGCTGATGTTTATAAAACTCCTGTGTAATTTATTGCCCAGAATATGATGTTTTTCAGCATCTTCAATAATTTTTTCCATATTTTTTATTTTCTGTGTGTATGGTCAAATGTTCAGAACCATAGAAAGGCTAATGGGGCAGCCTTCCTCTGGGATTCCATTCTCTCCATATCGCTCTCTGATATTTTCATACATTTATATAATAATTTTGGTCCTTTCCCCCTCATCCCCTTCTCTCACCTCCTTTTCTCCTTCATACATTTTCTTCCCAACAAGCCCCTCCATACCTCCCTGCCTTTCTTCTGTATTTTGTAATTTATAATTTAATTAACTTAAAGTTCTTGTCTGAGAGTGGGTGGGAAGGGCATCTTATTAGTGAAAAGAAGAAAACCCCACCCACCCACCACCAGTAGTGCCACTGGGAAGAGTGAGGCCTCCTGTTACCTACCCATTCATGATTAAATGTTAGGGGCCCAATTTTATGCAAATCTTATTCAGATAAACACAGCTGCAGTGAGACAAATGAGTGCAACATTTCCCTTATATCTAAAGACATCTTTTGTCCTGCACTTTTCCCATCCCCTGGATCTTATGCTCTTTCTGCTACATCTTTGAAGTATCAGAAACCTTACAAGAGGTTTACAGAGAACTCCACCATGACTTATTCCTAGGACTTTGGCCAGTTATAGACTTCTCCATTAACCACTGTCCACTGCACTAAGAAGTTTCTCAAATGAATAATGCTCAGTATAGCATTAATTTATATATTTAAGCATGGATATTTAGAAGGTAGCTTATAGCATGGCCATTTAGAAAAACAAACAAACAAACAAAAGACAAAAACAAAACAAACAGAAAACCCTAGAGGATTTCATTCAAATACTTTAATCTCCCAGTCGCAGGCTCTTGACCAGATTTACAGAACCAGACATGAGTTTCCTCCTTTGGATCTGGCCTCAAATCCAATAAGAAAGTGGTTGGCTATCTCCATACTGGCAATGGTACTATTCGTACTAGAGGGTACTTATGTGGGTGGACTTTTCTTTTCCACCTGCCAGTTTCCAAATAACTCAACTGTTAGCTCAGGCTTATTACTAACTAGCTCTTACAACTTAAATTAACCCATTTCTGCTAATCTTGTATTGCCACGTGGCTTGAGGCTTACCTGTCCTTCAGCATGTTTTACCCCCTCTGTATCTCCTGGAGACTCCTTTTGACTCTGCCCTCATTCCCAGCATCTTCTGTGTCTGGCTGTCTTCCCTTTACTTCCTGCCTACCTACTGCCCAGTTAATTTTTTTTTTATTAAACCAATGCAAGTGGCAAATCTTAACAGTGTACAAAAGGATTATTCTACAACATACCTCATTACTGGTATGTCCTTATTTTATCATGCACTGAGAAAGCTAGCTTGTGCAGATAGAGCTTCCAGCTCAGTTGTAGCTTGATATCTCCTAGCCCTGTGACCAAAGTGTGGACTTCTCCTCTTGTATTCTTTACGGTTTACTATCTTTTATTCTTGCTCAATACTTTATCACTGTTTAGAACTCTTGTGGCCCTGAGTCTGGGAGACTATCACATAACTGTGTAGTAGAGGATATATTTCCCTGATGCTACCCACAGTCTTGGTGCACACCACCACCACTGAATTTCATGGTTTCTGTTTCTTTGTTGATGAACTCCTATGAGAAATCTGACCTAAAGTTACCAGGGCTTCTGGATTTAGGATCTCTTGGGTTTCACAACTACTTCCTAGGATGCAATCTGGGCTAGGGTTTTTTTTTGCATAAAAGAAAGGAAACAAATGGTCCATACTTCAGGTATGGAAGATCCATACTAGTAGAGGTATGGAAGATCCTTGTAAGCCACAGAAGTTTGATTTTATTTTAGTTCAAGAGAAAAAAAACATTAAATTAACATGCTCCACAACACATAGTGTATTAAGTCTACTTGTATAAAATTGAAATGCAGAACTTCTCTCAGAAGTTTTATAGAGAAATAGATTCTTTTAATAAAACTTAGATACAATCTATGTATATTAATAGGAGTCAAGTGATAGTGATGATTAATGCTGCATGTGCTAGATATTATGGTAAATACACTATAACATTAAATTTAATATGATTAGAACTATGTTAGTCTCTAAATGACCTCCAACTCATATAACTCAGGCTAGACTTTATTTTATTTTTATTGACACATTTAAAGACATTTAGAAGAGCCATGGTGAGTTAGATTTATGCTGCAAATAGACAAAACTTATTGATTAAGGGTTCTTACACTAAACATGAGTACAAGACTGGGTAAGTAATTTTAAAAAGAGAGAGAGGAAATGTGTATGCATGTGTGTGTGTGATAAAGAGAGAGAGAGAAAGAACTGACTCAAAAATTATTTGATATTAAAAATAGTAGTACTCAAAAATTAAATGATAGATAAAATGAATTGATTCATGCTTTGAGGCATATGCCAGTTTTATCAATGCTCAGGAGGATGAGGGAGGACAACCAGAAGTCCAAGTTTATCCTTAACTACACAAAATAACTCAAGGCTAGCTTTGAGTTTATGAGAGACCCTATTTCAAAACACATGAAAAGAATGGGTGAGAGAGAGGGAGGGATATATTTCAAACAAGTAAAGGGTGTTACTTTGAACTTATATTGGTGATTGCTAGGCAAAGCAGAAGTAAATGAGAAGAAATAGGTCTGGGATAAAGGGACTTATGTTTTATTTTAGGCAGGTATCTTAGTTAGGACCCCCATTGGCTGTGAAGAAACACTATGACCATGGCAACTCTTATAAGGAATTTATAATTTGGGTGGCTTACAGTTCAAAGGTTCAGTGCATTATCATCATGGTGAAACATGTTAATATGAAGGCACACATGGTGCTAGAGAAGGAACTGAGAGTCCTCTATCCTGATATGCAGGCAACAGAAAGTAAACTGTCTCGCTGGGTGTAGCTTGAGAACAGGAGACCTCAAAGCTTACCACCACAGTGACACACTTTCTCCAACAAGGCCACACCTACTCCAACCATGCCATTCCCTTTAGAAACCATTTTCTTTCAAACCACCATAGCAGGTGAGCCTGAGAAAGCTGTCAAAAAGTGATGGGAAAAAAAGAAAGATAGTCAAGTGGAGATAACTATGAGGAATCTAAAGTTTCAGTTCTTGAAATGAATGGAGAAATAAAGATTGAAGAGACTTCTGGAGACGTCAAGGCCCCTATCCTTTCTTCTCCCACCCATCAAACATCTTCCTACTTGTGATCTAAGTTCTTTATGACTAATGAACAGGAATAGTTTCTGTTCTCTTCTTCTCGCTTTTACCCAATTCTAAATAAGAATGTTAGGATTGGAAGTGAAAGGATTCGAGCCAGCCTGAGCATGGTAAACATGATTCTGACAGGTCTTTCCCTTGTCTCCCCTTCTCTCTGTCTTGCTAAAAACTGTTAAGTTGCACTTCTAAAGCTGGCCACCAAGGTCCATTCCATATATGGCCACTTCCTTCTCCTGAGTCTGATTACCAAGGTTCAGTTATCAAAGTATTGAAGTCCAGTAATCAAAAGCCTCCTTTGGCTCACCAAATTAACATGCACAATTAAAATGAAATATTTCATCCTAACCCAGTGCCCTCCCCTTTTAATTTTTATGAACTGCCATTTGCCTGTGGGACACATCTGTCTCATTTCTATCCAAAGGCCTACTCTTTTGTCCCAGCTCCCCCTCCCTTTTTTCCTTCCCCTTCTCCCTTGTCCTCTATCTACTGTCTAGTCATTTACTTGCTGGTCCTTGTCTCTTTGAGGCAAATACATCTCCTTTATGCTAATAACTTGGTTTTAGGGTATCCTGAGCCAATCCCAGTCCCTGTAGGAAGGAGATAAAAACTCCAGCCCTGAGGCAATACACGTTTGTTTTGCAACTCATTTAAAATCAAGGGATTTGCTCCTGTTATTTTACAGGGGGTGAAATCCAAAAACCTTGTGTACATCATCTTTATAGTTTAGTACAAATTAGCACTATTGACCAGTCTGATATTTTTCCTCATCTTAAAAAAAGATACATAAGATCTATAACAGAATAAAACCAAAGTAATTGATGTCAAGTCATGCAAACACTGATTACTTGCTATCTTCTAAATGTATTTTATAAAATTTGCCATTAAAATGTATTTCTTTCTTTGTGCACACAACGACTGTGGCAGAGTGGAATTATGCAAGAGAAACAGAAACTAAATTAGGATTTAAATATAATTATAAATAATGTTTGCTAATAAATTATCCCCTAGGATAAGGTAGGTTGGATGATGAATGCAGTTAAGTCTATATGAGTCTAATATTATATCATTCACCCCTCTAAAGAAACATTTGATTGTAAGCATCCAGTTTCATCGATTGTGTGATGCATGAGTCACAGAGGTTCTAAGGGTGTTCTGAAAGTGTCTGTGCATGCTTTTGACATGACAAGTCTCTTGGCCTTTATTGGTTTGCTCTTGTAGCTGAATCATAGAATACTGGATCTTTGTTTCAACAGCTTCTCAGCCAAGGAATCTGTGTATGTGTTTTCACTTGGTAACAAGATAAATACTCTGCCAGAGGTGCTACACTCCCTGACAAAGCTTGTTTCTTATGAAAATATTCTCACACTCAGGCTGACTCTGGGCTTATCTTAAAATCTGTGAGATTTTCTGCCGTTGTTCTAGATTTAGACAACTTCCTTTCTCTGGTCAGGCCACTGTCACTCCCGCTCAAAGCCAACACAGTCCCTTGCTTATCTTCTTCACACACCCTGAAACTCCTTTCCTGCCTGCACTCCTTTCACTGGCCCACTACACAGGAACTTAGAGATCTGAGACATTTCTTCCTGAGCCATTAATGTGTGTGGTTTATTGTTAATAGCAAGTACACAAAAAGTGATCAGTAAAATAATAACATCATGTAGAATTTTGCATAGTTTTTTTTTCTAAATAACAACTGTTGGGGCATTTTGATGGTGAAGATAATGAATATTTCTAATTGGTATATTTCCTCACCATCAGAAGATAATTTTGGTAACTATTGAAGTATTGATGATTGTTTATTTAAAATGGAGAACAAATGTATTGCTGTTGCCCATGCTTACCATAACTAAGCCATTGAGCAGACAACTAGTGAACACCTACTAGGAGACATGTATCTGTCCTAACCACTAAATCTCATGGCTGAGGACCTCAAGGTCATTTCCAAATCCATCAGGGAAGACAGACATTAGATAGTTTGTTCCATCAACAGGGAGTAGTCAGCATTAAAACATTAGAACTTGGCCCCCACAGTATTTTTTTACACACAATTGTTTGGTTATTGCTCATAGAGGAGAAGGCGATCAGAATAGACTCTTTGATAATGTAGTTCTGATTTTACATAGTGCCTCTGGAACGGGAGACAGAGTTCAGTAGTAGAGCACTTTCATGGCATGAATGAGGCTCTAAATTATCTTCCCATTGTTATAGAAAACAAAGAAACAAAAAGCTCTCAACAACTGAAAAAAGAAACAACAACAAACAAGCAAAAATCTACCAAGAGTACAATTCCACAAATCAAAGTAATGTCCATGTATGAAGGAGTACATAGAATTAATTTTTGAGTATAAACAGTGATAAATTTCTAGAGTAGGATATTCACTTATAGTTTGACATACTTCATTCAAGTTGTATTTCTGCATGTTTTATTCATATAGTTGAGTCCTATTATGTATGACTATATCTTTTTTCTCTACTTTTGATTATTGTGTACACATTTTCCTAGACCACCGTTTTACCATGTTCAGCTTTCATAAGAATGATCTGTCCTAGAATATAACATGTGTGAGTATAGGTTACAGCAACTTATCTCATTCCTTTAGCAGTGGAAAGGGACACTGCGATGGGTGGACTTTTGCTACCGGGACACACTAGCCAGCTCCACTGTTGTGCTTTTGAAGATCTCCAATCCTTTGAATTTCCTTTAGATCTTCTGCTTTCCCATTGTGAAATGTTTCTTTTTTTACCAGTATGTCTGTCCTCTGGAATTCAGAGTGGGCAATCTTTAGTCAGGGCCCACTTCTGTCCGAGTCCAAAGCTCCTCTGTAAGATATTTTCCCTTTATAGTTTGTCTCCCTGCCCCACAATAGCAATGCTTCTTCCGGAAGATTACAGGAAACTCAACAATACCTATTCTGTAATTTTAACATCTTTCCCTCTCTGTCCTTATGGTGTGTGTGTGTTGTTTTCTTTACCTTCATGTCAAGTTTTTTCTCAAGACATACATTACCCATCACATCTTATCTTCCCTAGGGCAGTATTGGTAGTAGTTCATTTAATTTCTATTTCTGTATTTTTTGTATTTTTCTAATTGTTGTTATTTGATAATTTGCTTTATTATACCAAATTTGTGAGATTGTACTAATCTAGATGAGATGGTGATTTGTAAGCCTAGACAACAGTCACACTGTTACGCTGGCTCATGCTCGTAACAATAAAGTCCTTGCTGTACAAGGGACAGTATAGCAAATATTGGGAAAGCCTTGTCTCATCTGTTCTTCATCAAGATTATTATTCACACACACATGCACATATGTGTGTACATATATACACATATATATGTATGTGTGTAACAATGCTTAACATATGTGCATTTTTTTTCATCTCATGAAAAGAAGAACAGAAACTGGAGATTTAGTGGTTTGGGCACTGACTTGGAGGGTCTCTGATATTAGGGATATGGTTTGACAGCTATAAAAAAATCAGCCTTGCTCTCTGGATACAACATTGCTCCAGCTTCTCCTGTCATCACACAGCCACACAGTCGAAATGGCTGACATGGCCTGAGTTGGCTGTGAGCAGTACAGACATTTCTCTTGCATCTTCCCTTCTCATCAAGAACCTTTTTCCCAACCAGAAAACATTCCCTCATAAAATTTTCCCAGAATTCATAGACCAGAACTAGGTTTATCCCTTGAGAACAAGGAATATTTGAATAATGCACAAATGAAATGAAGGGAATGGTTGCAGAAGAGGATTGCTTTTGGTCCTTCCCAGCTGGGTAGTGGTAGTAGGAAAGAAATGCCTACAAAAGGCGAGAAATAGGTCCGAGATTATGCAACTTGAAAGTGGAGAAAAGGGAACTTGAGCTAGATCTTTCTAAATCTTTCAAAATCCCCATCCTTAAGCACCACACTATAGGGACTCTCTAGAGAAGTATAGTATTTTACTCACTCCACCAAAAAATGATTTAGCAAGAAGCCACTTTATGGTTCATATTGTTCTTGCTGCTGTGATAATCACGATTCCCCCTTAGGGATGGAATCCTAAGTCTGAGGAAGCAGGTGCATAGAACTGATTATTATACTGTAAACTCAATTCTAAATGGTGTGTTTCTAACTACAAGGAGCTCATTGAGCCTTACAGGAGTCCAAATGGGATTCACGACGCGACAGGGTAAAAAAGCCTCAAACCTGGGCCAGCAGGGAGTAGGGTGATGTCTTTCTCAAAGGGGTAACTTGAGTGGAATGAGGAACGTGAGAGTGAGGAAAGTGTGGACAAAATCTAGGCACACTAATCCATGCAGAGAGCAACCGCTGACATGCGGATGGAGGATGGCTGAAAAGCCGCTTAACTGGGGGGTGCCATCTCGGGGACCAAGACTAAAAGGGGAAAGAGCCTATCAAGCAGTAACATCAAATGAGTGTTTACAGGGAGAAAGAACAGAATACGGGGTGACACATATCAACCCAAAGTGTTCCTTTGATTTAATGGAGTAATTTAAGGAGTTTAAAGTTCATCTGTGATGGAAGCATGTAATTATGTAGG
>LOEQ01005507.1:0-17026 GCA_001685075.1 Bramus lutescens | reverse complement strand
AAAGAAAAACACATAGTTATCCTCCTGGATATTGGAAGTAGACAAGATTGCCGGGCAACTTAATTGTGCATAAAATCAAGTTGAAGTAAGTAATTCTTAGTCTATGACAAACAGTAAAGACTATTTGGGGCAAAGTGTTCAACTATATGCTGTTGGATATACAAGGCAATATAAGAAAATATTGTTCTCACGGAGCTTTGGCAGACTACACAGAGGCATAAAAGTAATAAATGTCAAGGAAATGGAAAAACTGTCTTGGCACTCAGCTGTCAATTGGTCATAATCCAGCTGTTCTCTGGGACACATAAGCCCAATACTTTGAGGTAAGCCTCTTACAATCTGTGTTTTCAAGTGTTAGAATATATAAGACAAAAGTGGTATATGGTTAGAAGTTTGTTAAAATCAGCTCAGTTCTTATAGATAATTGTATATAGCTATCCCTACTTGGTCAGATACTTTTAAAAAATAAATTAAATGGAAAAGATTTAACATTTGCATGTTCTCTGTCTTACGCTTTTTATAGGAACCCCATGGCTTCTCTAGCAGTGTCCATCAACCAGTTTGCCTTGGAGTTTAGCAAAAAGCTAGCTGAATCTGCTGAGGGCAAAAATATGTTCTTTTCTCCTTGGGGCATCTCAACTTCATTGGCTATGGTGTATTTGGGTACCAGAGGTACCACTGCAGCCCAGATGTCCCAGGTGAGTGGCAAAAAAACAGCCATACTCCACTGTCTGAATGTGAAAAGGTTTTTAAAATTCCATTTGGTTCACATTTTGCAATACCACTCAAAACACTTAGAAAGTGATGTACAGTGAAAGAAATCCATTTGAATTTGTTGTCGCCAAGTTTGTTAGCATATGACTTTAATCCCAGCAGGAACATCTTGGGAGCTCAAAGCAAGCCTGACCTAAAGAGCAAGTTCCAGGCTAGTCAGAGCTACATGCTAGTATTGTGTCTCAACAACAAGAAAGTTGTTCTTTGGAAAATTCTTTAAGAGCTTGTATTCATCAGAAAAATAGATAAATGATGAGGTCATATATTTTAGTTTAGAACCAAACACAGTTCTATTTTGATGATAAACCTGTCTTTAAAACTAATATCCAAATTTTAAATTATAGAACTTTTTAGCATCCCTCTGAAAGAGAAAATTAAAGAAGTCTAGCTGTGTGTGGTGGCTCACACCTGTAATCTCCACACTTAAGATGCTGAGGCAGGAGAACAGATGTGAATTCTAACCCAGCCTGCAGAACATAGTGAATTATATGCCAGTTTAGAACTACAAAGTGAGACCCTGTCTTAAACAAAACAACAACAAAAGTATTCTGCTTTCAAGCTTTGTTTGGTCACGTCTTTGTTTAAACCTCAGAGATATGTCTAAACCTGAAGATCTCGGAAACAGTATTTAAATATGAAGTCAATATTGTGTTAAATAAAAATAATTATATATAATATATATATTAAATATATGGTAAAAAGTCATATGTATGTATACGTGTAATCAGGTATGTGAATACAACTGACTATAATTAACTGGTTAATGAGGCTTTCCTAAAGATTTGTTTTTAAGAGGATTCCATCTTCCCATGAATATATTCCAGGGTAATGTTTGTCCATGATGAAATTATAAATAACTTTGTTGCAGTGAGTCTAGTGTACTTGCTATACACCTCATTATCCTCGGACAGGTGGTCCTTACTCCCATCCATCATCTCCTGGTACATTGTGGCACACTTGAGGGAAAACAGGAGAATAGCATCCTTCCTGCTAGCTTCCAAGAGAAATGCTAGGGTGAAAATGAAGGTTATGTCTGTACATATTGAGTTGTGTTAATGAAAAATAAAGCAATCAACTAGAAAAAGAACTAAAAGCCCTGATTTTAATAGCTGTTTTGATTAAAGTATCTAAATGATGGTATCAATTGAACACTGTTGCTTTCATTCTCCCTGTTTAATTTATTTACTCATTATGGGGTACAGTATGATGACAAATGCATACAGTGCATAATGATCATGGTCTCCTCCCCTTGAATATTTGCATTCCTATTTCAGGGAGCTCTGAAGTCCTGTGTTCTAATTCTTTTTACAATATAGATTAGATTATTGTGCATTATTCACCTTCCTGTGAGGCAAAACACTCAACCTTATTGCTTCTGTCTAAGTGTACTTTGGTACCCAGTGATCTTCCTTCTGTCTTTCTCCCTGTTTCTGTTGAGGTTACGGAGACAAAATAAACTCAGTACTTTATTCTAACCAGTTTTTATAGCACACCCCACTTCTGACACTAGATGCTAGAGGTCTTTTTCATAGTCTGTACTCAAAGTCATAAATTCTTATATATTGTACCCACAAATATCACTAGATCCCACATCTGGAGGTTTTGTCCCTAAGGTTTCTTTCCAATTCAGATGCAGTCAGAGCTCTGGGCTATTTTATCCATGTGTCTTCTAATTCAAAAGCCAGATATAAACCACAGCTCCCAAGACATCCTCATTAATCTCAGTTAATTTGCTAGTGTGGCTCACAGGATTTAGGAAAATGCTTGTTTATTGGCTTATTTTAAAGAATGCTACAAAGGATGCGGATGAAGAAATGGGTGGGGTAATGTATGAAGGACAAAAGCTGATAGTTTCCATGACCTTTCCCAGGGCACAAATCTTTGGGGATCTGCAGTGCTCACCTCCTTTCTGACAGACGAACACTGAGAAAACCCAGCAAGCCTGGCTATCCCAGGTGTCCTTAGTTCCCTATGCAGTGTTTCTTCTCTGAGTATGGAACAAGCGGTCTTTTTTACTTGTCTATTTGTTGTGTTTTCTTTTCCTAAGAACCTCTACCAAACAGAAAATGTCAGAGGATGTCCCCTGAAGGCGTTGTTAAAGACAGAAGAATGGAGGAAGGTTACATTTTTAGTTTCTATGACCCATCTTGAGGAAGAGAAACTAGTATCTGCGGCTTGGGCTTCAGAAGGGAGCAGGTGAAAACAGGCCAAGAGAAAGCTGATGAATGAGGCATGAACATTGTTCCATTCTATCCTGATGGTGTTCTAGTTACCTGGAAAATAATAAAGGTTATGGGAATTAGGTGCCAGGAACCCAAGTATATGAATTAGAGACAAAAATTGTACATCACATATCATACCACTTCTAATTTTTTATGAAATAAACTTTATGTGTTCATATATGAAATCCTAGTTCTATCTTTATTTACACAAAACTAGGATTTTCTTCTTTATGTATAAATGATAACTCACTGTTTAAAACACGTTTTCCTAGTCTATACTTACCTCTCTTTTTATGAAAAGCAAGAGAATTTTACTTCAGAATATTTCCAACATTGTTACAAATATCTTAAAGTGTATGACAATAAAGACACGAGTAACTTATTTTGTTTGTTTGTTTTGTTGCCAAGTGTTTACATCAAACTTTTGTTAACTTATATTGCTTATTAATTTTTAAAATTTTATCTTGCATACCACTCTGTTTCCCCGCCCTCCTCTGCTCCCATTCCCTCATCCCACCCCCTGTCTACCCCCACATCCCCATCCACTCCTCAGAAAGGATAAGGCCTCCCATGGGAGTCAACTAGCACTTGAAGAAGTTGAGGCAGGACCAAGCTCCTCCCCCTGCATCAAAGCTTAGAGAGTCATCCCACCATAGGGAATGGGTTCTTAAAAGCCAGCTCATGTGCCAGGGCAGATCCTGGTCCCACTGTTGGGTTCCAACAAACAGATCAAGCTATGCAGCTGTCACCCATATGCAGGCTCCCTAGCTGTCATTCTCCAGTGTATGAGCTCCCACGAGCTCGGGCCAGCTGTCTCTGTGAATTTCCCAATCATGATCTTGACCCTTGTTGCTCTTATAATCCCCCTCGCTCTTTTCAAATTGACTCCCAGAGCTCCGCCCAAGGCTTGGCTGTGGATCTCTGCATCTATTCCCATCAACTACTGGATGAAGGTTCTATGATGACACTTAGGGCAGTCACCAATCTTATTTCAGGAGACGGCCATTTAGGCCCCCTCTCCACTATTGCTAGGAGTAATAGCTGTGGTCACCCTTGGGAATTCCTGGGAGTTTCCCAGGAAACCTCCCTAACCCGGATAATGGTCCCCTTTATCAGATATCTCTCCCTCTCTGTCCCTACTCCAACTTGATCACCCAGAGTCCTTATATTCCCATCCTCTGTCCCCTCTCCTCTACCCACCCTGCCCACAGTTTTCTCAGGAAATTTCACCTATTTCCCCTTCCCAGGGCAATCTGTGGATTTCTATTTTGTTTTTTTGAGAAATGATTTCTCTGTGTAGCCCTTGTTGTCCTGGAACTCACTTTTTAGGCCAGGCTTAAAGAATCCTCTAGACCAGGATTAAAGGTGTGTACAAGCACACCCTGTCATGAGAAACTTAAAAGCGTTTTTTATTTTAAAAAAATTTCACTTAAAGAGCTTTTGAGGCACTCAATTGAAACTATATGAGCTCAGTTGGAGGCTCTGTGTTCAGTTATTTATATATTCTGGGGTCATAAGAACTGCTGATTCGTATTTACAAATGCGTTATTTTATATGGGTACTTATCTGCAAAGTGTATTGATTTACTTTTTATTGAAATCATAGGTACTTCAATTAGAGAAAGGACGGCTCTTCAAATCTGGCCCTGCTTGTGAAAAGAAGAGAAAAATGGTATTTATATATTTAATATCCAGTGGACAGTTGTGGGTGGATTGCTTCTAATTTATGTGTTTGTGGTCAGTTTAATCAATCCCTTTCTTAGATTAAATATATCAGAATACTTTTCCGATTCCAGAGTGTCTGTGATTTGTACCAGTATTCTTTCCTTCTTGTCTTATTGCTCTTTTCATCCTTTTCAAGTTTTTGTTTTACTTTTGAAGTCATTCTTGTCTGTCTTTGCAAACTAATAGTGAAGGAAATGTGCCTTCATTAAGATTTTATATTAGAAATATCAAAGAAAATACTTTTATCTATTTTAAATAAATTGCTTTTACTTTATGCTTGTAATACACAAAATAATTTCACTTAACTATATATTGGTCATATATTATTTGACTTTTATTCAACATTTTTTTCTAATCCTCTTTCTTGAAAAGGAATTGAACTCAGACAAGGTTGAAGAAATGCACTCTGATTTCCAGACCCTTGCTGCAGAAGTACTCAAGCCTGGAAATTCCTACATACTCAGAATAGCCAATAGGATATATGGGGAGAAAACATATCCATTTCATAATGTGAGTGTAAATGTCTTTTTGTTCATTAATAAAAATAGGAGGAGTAAGCAAGAACTAGCAATAAAATACACATTTCTCTAGGGGCCCCAGAAAAAATCTTGATGTGGATAGTATCTCCTGGCAAGTAATCATTTTGCAATGATCATGCATACCAAGTTCTGAAGTAAACCAGTATTGGATCTGAGACAGGAGTGACTCATGGACACATAGACATTGGTTCCTTTAGCTAACATTTGTTTCACAAGAAAATCTAATGGGCAAACATAGAGTCATGTAACCATATGGTAGAACTGAAGGAGCCAAAAGTGGTGTCTCTCACAGGACTTTGGCTAGAAGCTATCCCTGGGAACAAAGAGGACTTTGAGATGAGAGTAGAGGAAGTTCTCACAACAGGATTCTAGAAATGTTGTCAATATGGAACATGAAATAATGCCAAGTTCCTTCTTTTGTTAATGGTTAAAATGCCACCAACAGAAATCTTGGTGACCTTGTTGCACTAAGACTCAAATGGTCCTCAGACTACAGTAAGTCATTTTTCTCTTAAGTTTGTGCATCACACCATTTGAAAGAGATCAACAGGAGTGTAGACTAAATCATCTAGGGGGCAAAGAGCAAGGGGTTAGATAGGACAGAAGAGAAGCAGGTACTCTGTGATTTCAAGCATGTGATGGGTGCCCACTTCGGTGAGTTCTGGGTTTAGGGCCTTGGGCTTTGATAATCCTGGATCTACAAGACATCTAGGCAGAGCTTTAAAGGCAGTTTTATTACTGGAAGGCTTTTGGACTTCTACTTGACTCATTATCAATAGAGTTGAGCTCAGTAGCATTGGACTCAAAACAAAAGGGATATAGGCATCTGCACATCTTTTTATGAGTCTACAGGTGAATTAACAGGGTGTAGTGCCTCATATTTATGTTTTATTTTTGCTGGATTATAAATCCCAATGCAGATCTCCCAATGATTAAAGCATTTCTTGGGGATGGGGTTAATTTGTCACTCTTTACTTCTTACTTGTTCTCCAAATAAGCAAGCTAAAGGAACCAACAATGTACTTCCCCAAGAAAACAAGTTATGTTCCCATAGCAACTGCAAGCTCAATTAAAGTCTGCTGTGTTGAGTGCAGTGGGGTGGATCATCAAAACTCTGTAGACAGAGGTCTTTCTCACTCCCTCAACATGAACAGTAAGGTCTTTCACCTCACTTCCAGGTCACATTGCCCGGTAGAATACAGTTATCTTCTTCAGTTGGTGTAAGTTCCTGGGGATTTGGAGACCTCAAGCAGCCAAGTTGTAGACTATCAGGCCTTGCTGTGTTCCTATTCCTCACACAGAAATCCATGTCCAACTCCAAATACCTTTTGGCCACTAGATAACTCTTGTGACTTATAGTCTTCTCTTTTCATTCTATTCTCAATTCCAGGTTCGAATAAAACACAACAAAACATACATGCAAGTAGCATTATGTAGACAAGTTGTGTTTATGTATTAAGGAATATATATGTATATACATATACCTACGTGAATGTAACAACAATTAATAAAAAGAAGAGGCCATGAATTTGAAAGAGATCAAAAGGAGGTATATAGGAAGACTTAAAGGTGGGAAAATAAAAGGGAAAATAATGCAATTATAATATCAAAAAGTAAAACAATAATATCTAAAAATAGTCAAGAAGGGGTTGCCAAACTCAGACCTGTAGGCTGGCAGATTTTCCTTCTCTACCTGGAGTTCTGTATAGCTAGCTGGGTTGAATTTACATTTTGACAGATACAGGAATGATGAAGTAGAGATGGAGTTGTGGAGTAGGAGTAGTTGTCCTCAATTGATTTTTGTTCTAAATAATGTACATAGGTTTGATTTCTCAGTTTTGGACAGCTGTACAGAAGTGTATTTTACCTATATCTTTCAGAAATATTTGAAGGACATGGAAACATATTTTGGTGCAGAACCACAGTCTGTTAACTTTGTTGGAGCTTCTAGCCAGACCAGAACAGAGATCAACTCCTGGGTGGAAAGTCAGACTGAGGGTAAGTCGTCATCCAGTGCATAGCTAAGGGCTTGCGCCAAGCTTCATCATATTTATATGAAATTGTGCCATATATGCCTATGTATTTTTTTAGTGGAACTGTGGGACATATAATAAGTATTCACAATTTTTATTTCTATTTATATCTCTAAGTTTTAGATTGGTGGCCTCCACAGGAAATCCTATCTAAAATATACAAGGCAAACCTTTGCTTTTCCAAGTAGACAGGAAAAAGAGATATAGTTTACAGATTTAAAAGAGGAGTCAAGGATAAAATAAAAGAAATGAAAAATGGAAACTAGGAATGACTGTTGCACTTGTAATTTTAAAGGAAAATGGCTATTAATTAGCAACAAAAATAGAGCAAAGTTTTACTGGTGCATGATTATAGTTATCTTGGAAATTAAGAGTATTTGTTACCATTTGGGGTACAAAGATTATTCTGCTACAGTTCTGGAGGCTAAGAATCAAAATCCATCTGTCTCCAGGGCTGCATTCCATGAGGGATGGCACATGTGTCCTCCCTGGGCTTGATGTGTTTGCCGGCCATCTAGAGCAGTCCTTGAGAGAGGATGTGTCCTTCTTGTCTTTGTCTTCATGGCCACCAGGTTTCCTTGCATCTCTTTTGCATTCCTCTGTGCTCACATTGTTTCTTGTTTAATGTCTGTGTTTTTTAAGTGTCGGGGTCCAGGACCAACCCAGACCTAAATCATTTCTCATACCAGAGTAGAGGTGTGGGAATAAAAACACATCTCACATGACTATATCAGGAAGGAGTTTTCAGTGATCCTTCAATAAATTCTGAATTCATATCCTGAAAAATCATCTGTGTTTATTACCCAAATAGCCTTTTATAATCAAGGCGTAAACTAAGCGGGAAATTCATTAGCATTATATTTCCTAGGTAATGGGGAGAATGACTTGGGTCATGTCCACACCTATCTATGTTCATTTTGTCACGTCTTCCTATCTATGTCTGCTCTGTCATGTAGACTGAAAAACTCCTCTTCCCCAGACAACCTCCTAAATTAAGAAGGAGCAGAATGACATTAGCTTATCCTGACCATTTGATCAGGATGGAGTCATTTTTGTCTCACTATCAAAGGCTAGGCAACCACCTTCTATGTGGAAGGTGCAAATTGTGCCTTCCCAGGTCATTCAGAATTTTGACTGTCATAAAATATAGGAATATGGTCTGTATAATCTGGCCTCTACATTTAAGCTTCCTTCTTTCTAGAGGGCATGAGTCACTGGCCTGAGGATTACTTTAACTCAGTATGACATGAACTTAACTTGATTAAATCTGCAGAATTCTCTTTCCAAATAAATATACATAATATCAGGTATTAGGGCTTAGAATGCAAACATTTTGGAGAGGTAGAAAATTAAACATACAAAGATTTCCTTACAAAAATGGATATTCTTAATATTATCTCAAGGAACAATGAGGTCAACTCAAATTGAGAATTTAAGGACATTCTTCACAACAAAGGGCAATTCATTTTCAAAAATATCAATGTTTTTCAGAAACAGTGGACCATTCAAAATAAAAGGAACTACAAAAAATCACAGATAAGTGTGCTTGAGATGCTGGTCTGGATCCTGCTCAGGGGAAGGAACAACTGATGGTTCTGAATTCAACTTGTTAAGAGCAGTTCACTGAAGCTAATATTATGTTTTAGTTCCTTGCCAGATACCTGGTTCTGTTGTTTAATACTGTTTTAGTAATCTGTCCTTGGTGGCACATGCTTATAAACTTATCCCACTGAGGCCTAGTCAGGAAGATTATGCCTTTGGGGTCTGCTCAGGCTACCTGATGAGTTCTCCACACTATCCTTGGGCTACATAGAAGGATGTTTTGTCAAACATACAGACAAATAAACTAACCATCTAACTAAACCAATATTTATTATCAACTGTTTTATAAATGTGTTATAGCATCAACATGCAACTACATCTTTTCCAGTATCTATTGCTAGGAGAAAAATACATTGCTTGTGAAGTAGTGTAAGTCAATATTTATAAGAAATTTTCATTTTTTTATTTTATGTTCCTGTTAACCATATTATCAGCAAACAAAAACATTGTCTTCCTTCTATGCAACTAATAACACATTTTATTTTCTTTTTTTAATATATTTTTACATTTTTATTATTATTTTTATTGAGCTCTACATTTTTTCTCTGTTTCCTTTAACCCTCTCCCAAGGTCCCCATGCTCTCAATTTACTCAGATCTTGTCTTTTTCTACTTCCCTTGTAGATTAGATACATGTAAGTCTCTCTTAGGGTCCTCGTTGTTGTCTAGGTTCTCTGGGATTGTGATTTGTGTTTTGGTTTTCTTTGCTTTATGTTTAAAAACCACTTATGATTGAGTACATGCGATAATTGTCTTTCTGTATCTGGGTTACCTCACTCAAAATGATGTTTTCTAGCTCCATTCATTTGCCTGCAAAATTCAAGACGTCATTATTTTTTCTGCTGTATAGTACTCCATTGGGTAAATGTACCACATTTTCCTTATCCATTCTTAGGTCGAAGGGCATTTAGGTTGTTTCCAGTTTCTGGCTATGACAAACAATGCTGCTATGAACGTAGTTGAGCACATGTCTTTGTCGCACAATTGAGCATCCTTTGGATATATACTCAAAAGTGGTATTGTTGGATCTTGAAGAAGGTTGTTTCTGCCGCATTTCATGTTCTTACATTGATTCATGAATTAGCATTTTGGGGAAAACTTTAAGTGACAGTAGTCCTCAAAGACTGGATACAGATATGTATTTGTTTACTATGGCTGTAAAATGATGATTGTTGGAGGAGTCAGCATATTATTTTTTTCCACTATTTTTCTCTTCCCTCATAGCTCTTGAGAAAAAGTGTACTACTTAATCTTAAATTGTTCTATTTCTGGAATATCTGAAAATATTTTTAATAGAAAACTTTATGTTTCCAGAAAAATTAGAAATTTGGCTATCTAATTAAAATAGACATATCCCAGAAGCCATTTTGAAATCTGTTCTGTTCTTATAGGTAAAATTCCAAATCTCCTCCCTGACGACTCAGTGGACTCCATGACTAAGATGGTGCTGGTGAATGCCCTTTACTTTAAAGGGACCTGGGAGCATCAGTTCTCAGTGCAGAACACCACTGAAAGGCCTTTCAGAATAAACAAGGTAAGAGCCGGCAAAAAGACATGGAATTGTCACATGACCTTATAAAAATAGATTCTACAGTAAATTGTTTTCTTTCTTATATCTTCTTGTATCTTGGCTCATATTAGGGAAGGAAAGGCTGGCCTGGGAGTTTTTTGTTTCATCTACTAAAGTGTTATATTTCATTGCTTTTCTCCAAATACAGTCTATTTGCAGAATTTATCATTTCATGGTTTTGAGCACATGGCAGCTGGGTAGAGTGGGGTTTATATTTATTTCTCAGTTGAGAAATTAAAGTAGTTAAGGAAGTAGAGGTGGTCTGAGTTAAACTTTCCAGAACCAAAGATTGTCCCACTATAAGTTCTACTGTTTCTATTAAGCCCATTATAGTAATGTGTGTGTGTGTGTGTGTGTGTGTGTAAGCTGGGTAGAGATGAAACAAAGATATATATGATGGATTCCAAGAGTTATCAGCTTGCCCTCACCACAATAAAATGCATCTTGAAAGAAGGAAAAAATGGTAGTTTATGATTTTGGAGCTCTAGTCCGTGGTCACCTGTCCCAGAGAACATTAATGTAGAAAGTCAGTCATGAAGCAGTTACTCACTGTATGGAAGGGAGGAGAAGACAGAGACTGAGGGAGGAAGAGGAAGGGAGAGAGGAGGAGGAGGGAAAGAGAAACTAGGGTCCTAATACTCCAGGGTGCTGAAGGATAATCCTTCTGTATGCTGTGAATGTGTAGTATCCTCACTGCTTAATAATAAAGCTGATTTGGCCTATAGCATGGCAGAATAAGGTTAGGTAGAAATGCCAAACTGAAAATATAGAGAGAAAGGAGGGCAGAGTCGGGGGCAGTCCTGTGACCAGCCAGCCACAGAAAGACGTGCTGGAAGACAGGTAAAGCCTCGAACCATGTGTGTTATTGTAGATTAATAGAAATGGGTTAATTTAAATCTGACAGCAAGTTAGTAATAAGCCTGAGCTGTTGGCTGAGCATTTTGTAATTAATATAAGTGTCTGTATGTTTATCTGGGACCAGGCAGTCTGAACAGAAAAACTCTGCCCACCTCCGTTTACAATAGTGATCCAACCTCCTTACTAAGTAAGCACCAACTCCTATAGATCACAGCATCCCTACAACATTACCAGCTGGCAAACAGGACTTCCAAGACTTTCACATATGGCCTTTGGGGAACATTTAAGACCAAAACTTCAGCAGTTTAGAATGTGTCCCAATCAAAATGTCAGGAAAAAATTTTCTTACTTTTTCTCCACTAAATTTCTACCATAATTTTTTCCCGCTGGATGAATTCAGAATTTTTCCTGCTTTTAATCCACAATAATAAACATAGCTACTCATAACATCTCTTTGAGAACAGGCTGATAAACCCCATTTTAAATTCCCAGAGGTAGAATCTTGTAGCGCTTCAAAGCCAGCTGACATAGACTGTCTTAGTGGTTGGTTTTAGCAGTGAGATCTGAAAAGGACACTAGTTGGTGCCATTATATGCACACCCTGGAAACCATCCCTATATCCCAAGCCATGGCCTGGCTACAAGATATCACAGCTTATGGCGAAGGCCTTCTGAATGACCTCTCCTCCACATTCAATGGATAAATAATATGTCTATAACACTGAATTGCAGAAAGTTCCTTGTGGTTTTATCTACAGCTAATTTTGTTTAAAATTACATCATGTGGGGCTAGAGACATGGCTCAGCAGTTAAGTGCTCTTGTTGCTCTTCCAGAAGAGCACCAGGGCTTGATTCATAGCAATCATGTGGGGAAACTCCTGTCTGTAACTTGAGCTCCTGGGGATCTGATACCCTCTTCTGATCTCTGAAGGTACTTGGACACATTTTAACAGAAGCCCTGATAATATTTCACAAGAATTTTCCCCTAATCTATTGCTAGTTTTTCATTTATTTTATGAATTTCAGTGGGTTTTTTTTGATACTGAAAGTATGTTCTAAGGCTCTCAAATATTTGCACGTAAAATGACCCTTAATTTCTTGGTTATTTGCATTCACATATTTACATGGTTTTCCTGCATGTCTGCTTTTAAGTGTTTGGTAGAATCTACCTATTGTGGCATAAACAGGTTGTCCAGTAGATGTTAGATACAGGAGCTCCCTTGTTTGCTATCACTGGTATTGTTAGCAGAATTTTCCAGAAGCTATATCAGGAAAACTTCTGTGTCTCCTGCAAGGTCACAGCTTTACTAATGTCTAAGACAAAAGGAAACTGATGGTGATAGGGTAAAGAATATGGAGAAAACTTCCTCTGTGACTCTGTTGTCCATTTTTACAGACCACCACCAAACCAGTGCAAATGATGTCAATGAAAAAGGATCTTCAGGTCTTCCACATTGAGGAGCTGCAAACCATAGGCCTTCAACTCCATTATCAGAACCGTGACCTTAGCTTGTTTCTTCTGCTTCCGGAAGAAGTGAATGGCCTGGAACAGGTAGATATATTAATCTTTCTGACACAAATGGAATCTGTGCTTTCCTCTATGCTTTCATGAGAAAAGCATGAGGACTTCACCTCTTTAAATTTCTGCGTAGGAAGGCAATCAGCTAATGTATTTTGAGTCCTGACGACTTTGTCTTCAAACATTGTTCATACTTTAGAAAATTCTATAAAGCTAATATTATTATATTTTATCGCTATAGTCATAGATAACTCTAGTGCCACATATACACAGACATAGTGGTTCTTATCACAGATTGGGATTACAGGGAGTTGCCTTGGACCTTCTCAGCCTAGTAGAATCTACCTAATTCAAGAATAACTTTTAGGTGAAACTTGCCTCATACTCTCATTTGACATTTCAGCAGATGAAAGTTTATAGGCTGGAATGCTTACAGCTTGATCTGACTTTTGGAACCCCAATATTTCATTGCTAAGCAGTGCCTGGTTTGTAGCTGAAGGACTCTAGGTAGCAGCAGCACAGTGGAAATAGAAGTAATACCTGGATGACTTCTGCTTGTGGAAACCAGGAGTTTACCCATAGAGGAAATAGCTTGTGGGACCCGGGAGCCCCACTACCTGCATAAAGGACTTTCATGTTAAATACCCTTGTTGTGCCAGAGGTCAGAACTATATCTAAGCACGGAGGTCATCTGCAGACCCACTTCAAACTGATGTACACAGAAACTCTTGGAAAGGATTGGCTTCTTTTGTGGTGCCTCTGATCAAACCCAGGGACTCTTGTGTGCTAATCAGACTTTCTAGGATAGAATTGCATCCCAGCCTCAAGTAAGTCTTTAAAAAATTTTATACTATTATTTTGTGTGAGGGGATGTTTTGTTTACTTGTATGCCTATGTACTATGTGTGTGCAGTGTTTGTGGTGACCAGAAGAAAATATTGGATGTCTTGGAGCTGGATATATATATGCCACCATGGAGGTGCTGGGCTAAGAATTTGAGTCCTCTGTAAGAGCAGCTAGTAGTCTTAAGTATTGAGGCATCTCTAGCTCCAAAATCAATCTTTTAATCACTTATATTTATATATGAGTATGTATATTTATATGTATAGTGAGCTTCACATTTTTAAAACTTATTTTTTTATGAAATAAACAATTTCAGGAGAAAAAAACTCTCTCCTTACCATCTCCATTTAAGCTGTTCACCCTTTTAAGCCTGACCACACCCTGTGTCTAAGCAAATAAATGCTGAAATGGAACATTAGCCTCTTCTGAAACAGATATCCTGAGTTTCCTTGCCTAGAGTCCAGATTTTCATTTATTTCTTAATGTTGGTAGCTTTCCTTGATTCTGTTAGTATGAAAAAATATTTCTATATTGCTTTAGAAACTGTATGAACCTGTGGAAGATGGTAGCAATGAGACCTGTTTAGATGGAAAACATTACAGTCACAATGGGCTGCTTCTCAGGAAACCAGTCTCCTGAGATGAAGACATGCTCACATCATTAATGTGTTCCCTTCACAAACATGTCACTGACACCCAATGCTTGGGTCTATGAAGCTCCAAAATGAGCAAAAGTTTATGTTTGAAACAAGCTTATCAATAAAAAGTAAATTCTATTTGCTGATACAGTTAGATGTATACACACATTCATACATTATTCTTAGAACTTTTAAATTATAAAGAGAAGTAAAGTATCATATGCTCACTATAAAAGTGTACTCAGAAGAGCTGGAGGGTTTCCCCCATTTTTATTCTTTATTGACATAGCGTATAATACTGTGATTATAAAGCATAGCCATTTTCTTTTATCTGAGATTTTGTTTTCATTGAACTGTTTCCCCTGTTAAGAAAAGGAACAGTTTGTGCCCTGTGTTAGTTTACTGTTGCTTGTCATTTACACCTAAAAGAAATATATTATGGGAGAAAAGATTGATTTCATTCTTGATTTCAGCCCATCCTGGCAAAGTGGTTGTGGCAGGTAGAAGTGAACAGAAGAGGCCAGAGCAAGATAGAGCCATCAAGGACACATGTTCTTTGTCCAGCCAGGCACCACTTTCTCCAATGCAGTTACCTCTTAATAGACTATTTAGAGTTTGGGTTAACATTTTATTATGTGAGACTTCTTATAATCTAATTCTCTGATAAATGCTCTCACGGATACAATCAGAGGCATGTTTAACCAATCTGTTAGTGGCTAATAATCTAATCAAGTTGACAATAAGGACTCATTTATGTTCTAACAATGTACATAACATAACAGTATATGTTTTGTGTATGAAACCCCCAAATGCTTGGTTATATTGGGATATTTTAGTATAATTGACATCTAATATACTGTGTTAGAAGAATTTCCCTTTCAAAATCAAGTCTAATTCTCCTATTTTCTTTTCTTTTCTTTCTTTCAAAATGTCTCTCTGGCTTTCCTGGAACTCACTCTGTAGACCAGGCTGGCCTCAAACGCACAGAAATCTGCCTGCCTCTGCCTCCATGAGTGCTGGAATTAAAGGCATGTGGCACCACCACCTGACTTAATTCTTTTATTTTCTGAGAACTACTATCTATAAAATGAAGACTCTGTTGGTCAGTGGCAGAAAGTTCTCATCATTAACTGTTGGAGTTCCAAATGTGTCTTTTGCTGCCCCGAGTAAAGGGAGTGATAGTAATCTCCTCTATGTGTTTCTCTCTCTGATTTACTTACTCTTCTTGGATTCCAATCCTGCAGCTTGAAAGAGCTATCACTTATGAGAAACTGCGTGAGTGGACCAGTGCAGACATGTTGGACACCTTTGAAGTGCAGCTGTACATCCCCAAGTTCAAGCTGGAAGAGAGTTATGATCTGAAGTCAGCCCTAAGCAGTATGGGGATGACTGATGCTTTCAGCCAGAGCAAGGCTGATTTCTCAAACATGTCTTCAGACAGAAATCTATTTTTGTCCAATGTTTTCCACAAGACTTTTGTGGAAATAAATGAAGAAGGCACAGAGGCGGGAGCTGGCACTGGAAGTGAGGTCGATCTTCGAATAAAGACACCTTCCATCGAGTTCAATGCCGATCATCCATTCCTTTTCTTCATTAGGCACAACAAAACCAGTAGCATTCTCTTTTATGGGAGATTTTGCTCACCCTAAACTCTTCATCTCTCATTAAATGCAAATATCTTGATGGTACCAAATAAGCAATCAGAAACCAGGATCATGAGATGGAAAAGCAATCATCGCAAAATCATCCCATAGTCTATAAGCATTTCACACTAATAATAATAAATGATTGTTGAAGGAACATGTTCTGGTGATTCTTTAAAGTCTATATAAAGAGAATAGCATTTAATTTGTTTTACCACCACAACATTTGTCTTATTATGACTTTTATTTATGTTGCAGAAGTGCTGCTCATAAGCGCCAACACTTAATTACCAAACCAGGGTCTCCTGAAATGTTTGGCAGGAATGAAAACCAGGCTGGGTTTGAGGGGTCTCAGTAAGACTGAGTCTGAGACAAGTTTAACGCAAGTAAACAGACTTTTATTTTTTATTTTTTTAGATATTTTATTTTTTTATTAAAAATTTCCACCTCCTCTGCTCCTCCAATTTCCTTCCCCCCACTTCCCCTCCCCTTCCCTCCTCAGTCCAAAGCGCAGTCAGGGTTCCCTGCCCTGTGGGAGGTCCAAGGTCCTCTCCCCTCCATCCAGGTCTAGGAAGGTGAGCATCCAACCAGACTAGGCTCCCACAAAGCCAGTACATGCACTAGAATCAAAACCTAGTTCCATTGTCCTTGGATTCTCAGTCAGCCCTCATTGTCAGCAACGTTCAGAGAGTCTGGATTGATCACAAACTCCATCAGTCCCAGTACAGCAGTCCTTGATGAGCTCCCATTAGATCAGCCCCACCGTCTCAGTGGCTGGGCTCACCCCTCGCAGTCCTGACTTCCTTGCTCATGTTTTCCCTCCTTCTGCTCCTCATTTGGACCTTAGGAGCTCAGTCCAGTGCTCCAATGTGGATCTCTGTCTCTACTTCCATCCATCGCCACATGAAGGTTCTATGGTGGTATGCAAGATATTCATCAGTGTGGGTATAGGATAGGGCCAGTTCAGGTGCCCTCTCCTCAGGTACTCAAGGAACAAGCTGGGGCTATCTCCTTGGATACCTGGGATCCCCTCTAGAGTCAAGACTCTTGCCAACCCTAAAATGG
>LOEQ01005506.1:158470-170590 GCA_001685075.1 Bramus lutescens | reverse complement strand
TTTCTTTCTTTCTTTCTTTCTTTCTTTCTTTCTTTCTTTCTTTCTTTGCCTTTCCTTTTCTTAAAGCTGGAACTCAGGGTCATGTGCATACTAGTCCAACAATCTACCAGTAAACTATCTCCTTGGCTTTCATTTTACCGTTTGAGAGGCTGTTGATAAATTGCCCATGGTAGCCTTGAACTCACTGTGTCTGTCAGACTGGCCTTGAATTTGCCATCCTCCTGGTTTGGCTCCTGAATAACTAGAATTGTAGGCTTGCCCTATCAGGCTAAGTGCCAGTATTTCTATTTAAGTTCATGTTGTCTGAAAATACTAAATTGCTTGCAAAATAAATTTCTTTCACAATGCTGGGGATAAAACTCGGGGTCTCATGCATGCAGGACAAGCACTCTATCACTGAACTTATCTCTGGCCCCCAAGTAAGTATTCTGATAGCTTAAAGGAAAGTAGAGTTTCAAGTTCTGTAAAAATGAAGTTACTTTGCTTCATTGAAACGCAAATATCATTTGTTTTAATTTATTTTATATACCAAAAATAAAAATCCAGTGACCAAGTGGTGAATTCGGCAAACCACTAACCCTGGTTTGACCATAATTTTTCTCTGACCAAGTTCGAATTAATTCATAAGTATCTATAGCACTTTATTTGTTTACTGTAAAAACGATCTCATGTAGTCCAGGCTACCCTCGAACTTAATTTGTAGCAGGGGATAACCTTAATTTTCTGATCTTTCAGCCTCCACCTCCTAAGTACAGGAATTAAAGGTGTGCCACATCATATCTAGTCTACACAGTGCTGGGGCTTACACCTAGAGCTTCTAACATCTGGCTAAAACACTCTGGCAACTGACTGACACCCTCAAGCTTTCTAAAATACTTGAAAGAAAATATCTCTGGGGCTCTTCAGTTTACTGGAAGTGCTCCACAGTGCTTGACTAGCATGCAAGAGGATATGGGCTCCATCCCCAGCACTGCAAGAACTTTGATTTTTAATCTTATTTCATATTAATATTTAGAGAAGGACAATGCAGTGATGTGATATTATATAGCATACAGAGTTCTCATTAGTACATAGACTTAAGTGTTTATAATGAAATCACAATTGATTTTATTTAAAAGTTTTCTTGTAATAATCATGATGACTTTATTTTGGAATTCACAGGACTGTGAGAACTGTTAGACCAAGTATTCTGGGAACATCCAAAAGGAAAGGTACCTTTACATTCTGGTAGAAATAAATATAACTTTGAATTATTTTGTAAAATTAGCTAATATCAAATGTTATTCAATTTTTTCTTTTAACTTGTTTATTGTTCTTGTTTTTATTCTCTTAGACCATAGTCTCACTATGTAGCCCTGGCTGGCCTGGAACTTGGTATGTAGACCAGGCTGGCTTCCAACTGAGATCTACCTGCCATTGCCTCCCAAATGCTGGAATTAAAAGTGTTTGCCACAAAACCTGACTAAAAACTTTTTTTAAATTTTAAATCTTTAATTTTTTGGAAGTTCATCCCTGAGAGGACTATATTTACATGCTTTCTACCTCTCCCTCTCGTCTGCGTATGCGTATGTATCTGTGTGGAAGTATATGCATGTGACTGCTGTCCTCAGAGGCAAGAAGAGAAGACCAGGTCCGTGGAGCTGGAGTCACAGGTGCTCGTGAGTGGCCAGGCATGGGCTGGAACTGAGATCTGTCTCTCTGCGAGTGCATGGCATGCTCTTAAATGCCGAGTGTTGCTCTAACCTTCAAAAATTGTTTTCAAAGCATTTATTTTTAAAATACATTTGATAAGTCACTAGAGGTCTTTCATTTTTCCCAACAGAAATATATTTAAGGGCATATTGAAAATTGTAGACTTCTCCATAACTGTGAATTGGAGAATATAATTAAATACTCAGCTCAGCACACAGCACACTTTCCAGTGTTAATCTCACTAAACTATGTTCTTCTTTTGTAAATACAACTACTGAACTCATGTTTATAGAAAGTTTAACTACTGTTGATGGGAGAAAGGGTAAATAGGAAGGAAATGAACACTGTGTTTGTGACAATCAATTAAGGGAAAGAAAGAAAAGAAAAATATAGGGAGAAGGTTGGCATATATCACAATGGTATATGTATTTTAGAAAAGTTAATGACATTCTTACTGACAATGTACCCAACTCAGATGTGCTTATTATATTCTAAGAACAAGACTAGGTAAAATATGGTTGTGCATGGTGCCTGCATCCCTATAACCTCAGCCTTTTGGAGGTAGAAGCAGGAGGGTATGGATTTTAAGGTCATCCTCAGCTAGATAACAAATCTGATGCCAGCCTTGGCTACTGAGCGAGATACTTTTTCAAAAAAGAGAAATATTCAAATATGCCTACAGTCTAAGAATTCTTTGAAAATTAGTTCTACACAACATATTTTATTACATGGTGACGTTTTCTTAGAATTTTATGAGATTACAATTTTTCTTAGGTAGACCGTTGAGCTGTAGAATCCTGGCCTAGCATGCATGAGGCTCTGGGTTCGATCCTCAGCACTTTATAAACTTGTTTGGGTTTGCTGCTCTAACAGACAACTGTCTTATTTTTTTGTGTATCCCTAAGGGAATTCCAAAGTGAATCCTGCATATACTGCATAGTGTGTATGTTAAGTCAGACTCTCTCAGGCACGTGCTATACAAATCTGATCAAAATTAATTTTGTCATTGGTGATCAAACTCAAGCAGAGAAGTTGAAATCTAATCTCATTAGTGTATTTTGGAATATTAATAGTTACCTAGGAAACAACCTCCGTCTGATTTGGAGCCCTTCAAGATAAACGAAATACAGGGAAAGATGATATAAAAATCAAAAAGAAGGCTCTGGCTGGGGAAACTGTTAAAAAGAATGAGGACATTGGAAAGTACAAGAACATGAGATTAAGATTGGTCTCTCAAGTGTGTGTGATAAGCAGCAATTCATTCCCCGAGGGTAATCAAGAGCCGACAAGGCTTCAATTGGCAAGTCCAAGAAATTTGAAGAAACTAGACTGCTGTAAAATACTACTTTTAAACTAATGCTAAGATTACCAAAGCATATTTCACATTTTCTTTTATGAGGAATGCATTTTTGTTTTCCATGTTTCACAGTTAAGTAAAAAGGGAGAAACGGGTCATTCTTCTATAGCAGTATAAGCATTGTCTAGCAAGGAACAGGATGAGGCAGTTCTTTAGCGCTGAAGGAGCTGTGGGTTCATGGTAAGAGGGTCTATTGAATCTCTATCTCGCGGGCACTTTTGTTGTGTTTCTGAGAATTGAATCCAGGGCCTTTCGAATGCTAGGCAAATATTCTACCCTGCACAATACGTCTAGCCCTTCTTGGGACATTTTGAAGTGGTAGCCTTCGTGATTTATCATTCACATGTACTCGACTTGAGATGGTATGGACAGTAATATCAGTTTTTCTCATGGGATGATACTGTTATAAGAATGTAAATTGCAAAAATTAACACTTACATCAAGGTAATGACTGTAGCAACTCTGCTTTTACGTATGTATAAATAGGATTAAACATGAGGCCTCACCTATACTAGGCAAATGCTCTGCCACAGAGTTAGACCCCCGGCCTAGGAGTGTTATTCTTTCCTGTCAAATGCTTCTGGTCAGTATTTTAAAACATGTTTAAGCTGTTCATTTTGTGCTATAAGAGAGCTCATCTAGTTATAATGTATATTTAGAAAATTAAGCTAAGTATAATGACACATGTTTATAATCCAAGATTGTCTGGCCTACAGAGTGAGTTCTGGCTATATTGGGCTACAGAGTGAACTCACTCTCAAAATGAATGAATGAATGAATGAAAAAATAAATCAATAGTCATGTTATAGTCCTTGGTTAATACTAAAATGGTACTTTCTTAAAAATAAATCACTTTGTTCTAATTAACTCACATTATAAAATAAACAAAGCCAAAAATAACAACATCACGTAGCTAGTTTAAGGAAGGCACTTGGCTTGGGTTTCTATTGCTGTGAAGAGACACCATGACCGTAGCAGCTCTTACAAAGAAACCATTTTTGAGATGGTGGATTACAATTTCAGAGGTTCAGTCCATTATCATCATGACAGGGAGCATGGCAACATGCAGGCAAATGTGCTAGCAACAGGAAATCAACTGACTGTCACATTGAGGGAAGCATGAGAAAAAGAGACCTCAAAGCCTGCACCCACAGTGACACACTTCCTCCAACAAGGCCACACTTCCTAAGAGTGCCAATGCCCTTGGAGACCATTTTCTTTCCAACCACCACAGCACTCAAACACTTGCCAAGTTCCAAACTTTAAACACAGTCAAAAATGGCCATTCTGAAGAATTGGTGCTGTGCTTTAGGATTGATGCTTTCACTATCAATTATATTTTTATTCCCTATCTACCACAAAAAGAGAAAACTACGAAGGCATTGCAACTTTAGAATCTAGCTTTATATCTGCTTTCATTAGTCATGCATCCAGTGTTTGCTGGCTCCATTCTTTCTCATCACCTAATAGTGTCCATTCTTGGACTTCGTTCTAGATAGTATACTATATCCACACTTACACCTGCTCAGATGTACACATCTGTACCTTACAGCCAAGGAGACACATATAAGGGAGAACATATGCTTTTTGTTTGTTTGTTTGGAGTCTCACTCACCTCACTTAACATACTTCCCAAGTCCATCCATTTTAATGAAGATATCATGGTTTCACTTTTACTTACAGATGAATAATACATTGTGTTGGCTATATATCATAGTTTCGTTATCCATTAAAATGGCAGCTACTTCTTAAAAATAATGAAATATCTCACTCTGAAGCCCACACTGGTCTGAAAATCATGGCATTGCTTGTGCTGCAACTTCTGGTGTGAGCCACCATGTCTGGCTTCAAATTTGCCTTTCTATTAACATGATCCATGTTTGACAATTCAATAAGTAACAATGAACAAGCATTACTCTCACAATTCAAATTACATTACATAAGACATGTCTGCCCTGACCTACTGTTTTGTCATAGGTAAAATGGAGCTTGAAGATCAGCCAAGTAAAATTTGCAGGTATTACTATCTTACAACCGCCTCAATCCTCCCAGCTGTCAACAAAATGTTTGGTGAGTATTAACATGGGAGTTATAAACAGCTAATTATTGGACACTTTTCACTTTGTTTTAAAGTATCCTGTAATTACTGTATATATTCCGAAATATAATACATTACTATATTTGAAAGTTACAAAGAACTATTACAAATGGGTGCTATCAACTTTTGCTCATTTCTCTAGCATGAGTATTTTTAATGTTTGATGGATACTCTTTTAGGAGGGTTGCATAGGCATTTGGTTAAGAAGTTTAGAGAAACATAAAAATGCATACTTGGATCTAAGACTATACGTAGTTCAGTGGCTAAGAACATGGTGAGTGTGCATGAGGCCTCAGGTTCAATACCCACTACTGCACAAAAAATCTGGGTTGGTAATGTTGGAAGAGCGCTTGCCTAGCAAGCACGAGACCCTGAACCACATAAACCAGCGTGAGCGGTGTATACCCATGATCCCAGTACTTCAAGATAAACCTCATCTACATAGAAAGTTCAAGGCAAGCCTGGGATACACGAAAGCCTGACTCAAAATGACCAAACCAAAAACTACAGTTGGTAGAGAATTTTAATAAAAAGCATGCCTCACAAAGTGTGCTTTACTTGTATAAAGAGAAATAGAAGGGATATGTTGATTTTTCTCATATTGCTCTCGTGAAACTATTTTTTATGAGTAAATGCTAAGTGCATCTTTCTTTTTGAGGCTTTTGGGGACAGGATTTTTCTTTGTAACAGGCCAAGCTCTTGCTCACACATGTTAAAGCCTGTAATTGATATACACATGTGTTCCCCATCCATTTGAACAGGTTTGTTTGTTTGTTTGTTTTTTCAAGACAGGGCTTCTCTGTAGCTTTGGAGCCTGTCCTGGAACTGGTAGACTACGCTGGCCTTGAACTCACAGAGATCTTCCTGCTTCTGCCTCCGGAGTGCTGGTATTAAAGGCGCATGCCACCACCACCAGGCTAGTTGGACCCTCTTCTAACATACCTGCTAAAAGAAGCCTTCACCATCTATTACTTTCTGATACTAACTCTCTAATTACTTCCAGCAGATTTCTGCTAAATGATTTATATAGTTCAAGATTTTCTCCCATATGGTGGGAGAGGGGAGTAGAGATCAATAGTGTTAGATCAATAACCAATTGTATAGTAGAATGCAGACTAGCTCCTATTTGCCTTTTTTTTTCAGTTTCCCAATATTCCGCTTTTCTATAGAGCTTGCATGCTTGATTCCCGTGCCCTTAAATTTATTGCAGTAATACTTTATGTTTTTCCAAATAAAAAACTATTCTGAAGATCTAGTCATATAGCTCTAAGGTATTAATACATAGAAAACTTTTCTCCTTAATTTTAAGTTTCTTTGTTTGAGGCAAGGTCTCCTGTAGCCCAGGGTGGCCTTCATGCCTCCTGCCTCCACCTCTCAGTTGCTGTGAGAACACAAGCAGGTTTTGCACATGCTAGGGGGTAACTCTAAACCAAGTTCCATTCCTAGTACCTTGATTTTGCTTAAGACATGAGATCTGAATTTACTTATGGGAACAAAAAATGAAATTATTGAACACATAAAAGTATAGATTCTAATGAAGTATAATTATTCAATTAGCCACCAAGGCAAATAAATTTTAAGAATTGTGTGCTTAGATCTAGAAGTGCAGCTCAGTAGTAAAGCACATGCCTAGCATGCTTGAGAACCTGTGTCTGATCTCCAGTACTGTAAAACATTAGGTTCTTAATGGCCATACTAGTTTTAAATAACACTTTCAGTAATTGCTAGTCTCCACTGAGGAGGGAAACGTCATCTATGAAAGCAATTTTGAAAATCAATACAGTTAGCTATACACAGATCCAAGGACTGTGTATTTTGCACAGGAATCCTTGGGTGTTTAACTTGTTGGGAAGGTGTGGGAAGAGAAATAGTGAGATAAATAAAAGCTAACTGAATAAAAGAAAATAATAAGTAATTGGGGCTTCACTGATTTTGTATTTAACCTGATTAGCCCTGATCAACTTTACATTCTAATTCAAGTGTGTGTGGGGGGAGAGAATGCCAACAAATGTCACCTTTTTCATTTGTGTGAATTTTTTGCTCATCCTCATGACTATTGTTCCTCACTTGGTTAAATACAGGTTTTAATACATTAGGACTTTTCGCAAAAAAAAGTCATGTTTACAGGTGTTTACTGAGTGTTATGCATTTTTTCAACACCAATTATTTTCATTTTAAAAAATCTTGAAGGTTTTTAAATAGGAATAAGATCATGTTAAAAGTTTCAAATCTAAAGGCAATGCTTTAAATAAGTTGATGTTAATAGTAGCACTTTGAACAATGGGGATGTACCATCATGAAATGAAGCTAAGAGCATGTTTAAAATGCTTCAGCCAATGAAACAGAAAATTACCTTAAACATTAATGAAACCCGTTTTACCTTTGAATATAATTGAATGATAGGAATCTGATGTAGGTGTGAGGAAGTGATTGTCCTGTTACTTTTGTTTGTTTCATTATTATTTGAGACACCTTCTCACTTTGCAGCACAGGATGGCCTTGAACTCACAGAGAGCTACCTGTCTTAGCCTCACAAATGTTAGGGTTACAGGTATGAGGCACCATGCCCTGCTATTAAGATATTTTCAACAATGGTCTTGATCCATATGATTATCTTCATCTGTGATGCAACTGACGTTTTGGTGTGTAGTACTGAAACTTGAACCAAGGGCCTTGCACAAAGTAGGCAAGTGCGGTACCCCTGGACTGCATCTCCAGGCCTTCAGTTGAATATGGATAAGGTGTATGACGTTGATAGTCCCCTGAAATGAGACAGTATTCTAGAAATTGGTGAAGGACAAGTGAACAAAATATGTTCATTGAGGTTACCATATTTATTCCTGAAGATGTAGGAAACAACACGCCGAAAGGTTCTCATGTGCCATTGGTGATTTAGCCAAAAAGAATTTGCCCGCACCCTGGAGGCAGAGGCAGCTGGAGCTCTGTAAGTTCTAGGCCAACATGGTCTACAGAGCGAGTTCCAGGGCAGCCGGGGCTACACGGAGAAACCCTGTCACGAAAAACAAAAAGAAAAAGAAAATGAATTTTGCAATAAAAAGGCTGATATATTCAAGTATAAAGATTAATGATGACGGTAAATAACGGGGACTGACAAGCCAAGTCTGGTGCACACACCCGTAATCCCAGCACTCGGGAGATGGAGATAGGAAAAGAATTCAAGACCATCATATGACCATGTAGTAAGTTTAAGGCCAGTCTGGGCTACATGAGTCCAGGATAAACTTGCAGTCCTGATCTTCCGGCATCTTGTTCCCATGTACTGGGAATCTAGGTGTGCACCACCATGCCTGGCTAGTAATCCTAAATTCAATTTATTAATACAGTGAGTTTTCTTATTTAATCTCAGTGAGTCATTCAAGTAAATATTGATTGCTATCCATTTATAAAGTTATGAGTAAGATAAGAACTTAATTGAATACATATGTTAGGCTTAAACATTATGCTTTGAAATATTTGAGAGCTAGGCTGAGCTACATCCCCTGCTTCTATTTAATACTTTTTACTAGTGTATCTCACAACACACAGATAGGATGTGATATATATTAACATGTTGACTGTTAGGACTGATTCAGATAATCTAGCTAAGTGTATGTACCCTTCCTTCCTCACGGCTCCTATATGGCCCTCCTGAAGCTGTGTGTTTGGACAGAGAGTACGGCCTTCCCTACAGAGGAGGACACAATCTTTAGTCATGGGTATGCAAACAGCTGTTTCACCCTGCTAGAGTCCACACATGTTCTACACACACATACAGACACAAGGGGAAAGGGAGGAAGGGATGGAAGGAGGGAGGGAGAGATCCCAAAATGATGGAAAATGAGACCACTACTCAAATAAAGAACATTTCCTGCCAGCCAATAACAACTATCTCAATAACTTTTTCTCACCTCAGGGGAATACACTGTAGCTGTTTCATTTCTTTGGGAGTTTCATTTAAGTTTTTTGGTCATATAAGACTGGGTTTGCCATGTAACCTGCACTCTTGATTCTCTTGCCTTGGTCTTCCAGGCACTAGTAACGTAGTCTTGTGACGTATAGCCAGACAGTTTTAACTGGTTTGTACACAAGGATGCCACAACTCATTGTAATATCCTAAGAATCAAAGATAACATAGTTGGTTCTCCGTTCTCTTTCTTTTTAAGTTTGTACACTGAAGAATATTTATTTCTTCTCCCTTTGCCCTCCCTCTCTCATGCAGTCCAGGCTGGCCCTAAACTCACTATGTAGTTGAGGCTACATTGATTCTCCTACCTGCACCTTCTCATTCCTTAAATGAGTTTTCATTTGTTGATTTTCACAGTAGAGCAATTGTAACCTTTACACGATGTTTTGTGTTTCAGTTTTTTAAAAGTTGTACTTAGAAGGGTTTTTTTTTGTCATCCTAACAGAATTTTTTGTCATCCCAAGAACTGTCATATTAATTCCCCACAGTAACGTGTCCTAGGGATAGTATGACAATGCATTGGAAGCCAGTTGACTAAAACCATGTGAGAGGGACAAGCGAAGCCAATAAAGAGGATGGATATATCAATGTACACTCCACACATGTTTAAAATGTTATAATAAATTCATTATTTTGTGTAATTAATACACACTAGTAAAAAGTATAAAACAGGAGCAAGGGACATAGCTCAGCCTAGCTCTCAAATATTTCAAAGCATAATGTTTAAGCCTAAAATATGTATTCAATTAAGTTATCTTACTCATAACTTTATAAACGGATAGCAATCTATATTTACTGAATGTCTCACTGAAATTAAGGAAGAAAACTCACTGTGTTAATAAGTTGGATTTATGATTACTAGCCAGGCATGGTGGCACATGCCTAGGTTCCCAGTACTTGGAAACTAGATGTAGCAAGATCAGGACCACAACTTCATCCTTGGCTACATCTAAAGGCAGCATAGAAGGGTTGTGTTGGAGTCAAGCGTGGTGTTCACCTGTAATCCTAGCACTCAGGAGGCTAAAGCGGTAATGTTGCTGCAAGTTCAAGGCCAGCCTGGGTTATATAGTGAGACCCAGTCTCAAAAACAACATAAAAAATGGCGGTAGGGAGGAAAGGTATAATATTATTATAACTCATTTCTAGAAAGCTAGGATCATGTGTATAGACCTGCAAGGGCCTGGATTTGATAGAGGGATGGGGTGGAATTTATTGGATTGTTGGACTCATAGATTTTTTTAGAGTCTAATTTTTTGTTTATATATTTTTCAGTCAGAGTTTCACCACCCTCCTGTCTCAGTCTCCTGAGTGTGTGATTATAGGCATTCAGCTACTCTTAATATTAAGGAATTTTGGAATTGTTTTTAATCTCTCAATAAAGGAACTTTTGTAAGAATTCCAGGCAGATGCTAAGTATAGTGGTGCATGCCTAGAATTCAGTGCTCTAGAGAGTGAAGCAGGAGGCTAGAGAGGTCAGCCTAAACAACACAGAAAGGCCCTGCAGAGAAAGAGAGAGAGAGGGAGAGAAAGAGAGAGGGGGTAGGGAAAGAGAGAGAAAGGGAGGGAGGGAGGGANAGGGAGGGAAGGAGGGAGGGGGAGGGAGAGAGAGTAGTAGCACATGGCTGAAATCCCAGCACTCTAAAGGGGAAGGCAGAAGGCTGAGGAGCTCAAGCTAGTTAGAGGGCTACATGAGACTCTTTAAAAAGGCATCAAAACAAAACAGAGACAAAAACAAAAGAAAAACCAAACCAAATTAAACAAACCAATTAACAACAAAAAATCCAAAGAATTCTAGAAGATTATCTTTCAGTTACAATTTGAAATCTTATAATGAGCCAGCTGTCACAACCGTTAGCTCTCTTGCTAAACAACTCTCACAATTAGAAATCTCCTACCTTAAGAACTGAGGATTGGAGTTTTAGCTGGGTGGCTTGTTTCATTGGCTCCTTAGAACTGAGGTAAATCAAGTAAGCTATTAAAAGCACATGAATTAAGATTCTAATCTGCATTAATCTTTGTCCCTGCTCCTTGAATTATTAGTACTCCCACAACAGGATATATTTAATCTCATCGCCTAAATGAAAAATTTTAATTCACCTCGAAGCAACTATATATAAATGAATGATGAAAATGCATCTATGGTATTGGATATCTATGGGGAGAAACTAATTATGATTCCCCTCGAGTGTTTTAAATTACTTTAAAATCTTCAAAGTTGCGCTTGAAAATTCTATTATAGAGATAAATTTTGTTGTCACATAGTTGAAACTGTGCATTGAGAAAAGACCAGGAAGCCATATGAATGCCCCCAAAAGATAGCTTATTTCCTAGGGAGCCTCTGATTTAAAAAAAAAAACATCAGGGATGGTAGTGCAGACCTTTAAGCCCAGCCCTGGGGAGGCTGAGGCAGGAGACTATTCAAGATCAAGATCAGCTTGCCCTCCACAGTGAGTCCAGGCCTCTCTGGGTCACATAGTGAGATTCTACCTCAAACAAAGTCAACAGAATTGATTTTAAAAGCCTGCAATATGTAGGTATAGAGATTCATCATTCATCATATAAAAATCTTGGAAATGTGCTCAATGTTTAATAGTAGGAAACTTAATAACCATGGTCTCTGAGAAATAAGGCATTAAATGAATGATGTTGCTAGGTGGATCCAAATGAATTGACTAATAGCCAATTGTATACAATTTGGAAATCTCTGTGGCTTTACAGATTTTAAAGGAAACTAGTAACAAAGATCCCTTTGAGAGGAAAGACCAGCCTATATTTTTTGAGACAGGCTCTCAATATATGTATATATAACACCAGCTAACCTAACACTTGCTTTGTAGACCAGGCTGACCTTGAACTCATAAAGACTTTTTTATCTATGCAGTTTATTTATTTTTATTTTATTTTATTTTGTATTAAAAATTTCTACCTCCTCCCCTCCTCCCATTTCCCTCTCCATCCCCCTCCCCCTCCCCCTCCAGTCCAAAGAGCAGTCAGGGTTCCCTGCCCTGT
>LOEQ01005506.1:94170-106210 GCA_001685075.1 Bramus lutescens | reverse complement strand
CTTCCCCCGCCCCGACACACACCTACTGCAAAGCGCAAATTGGGCCAGGCATGGTGATGCATACTTGTACTCCAGCACTTGGGAGACTGAGGGAAGGGGACTGCTTGTAAGTTTGAAGCTTGTGTTTTCTGTGCAACAAAAGCCCTACCTCTTAGAACCGACCAACCCAACAAAGTGGCAAATCAAATCTAACTCAGAAAATTTCGTCAGTTTTCATTCTGTAGAATATCCTTTTAAAATGGGCTCTCAGCCGTTACTGTGAGTCAAGCTTCATATACATTCAAAGAGGACTATAACCAATGAACACATTATTTAGCTTTATCAGCTGCCAGGGCTCTGATCCTTGATTAGGCTTTCTGATCTTTCACCAAAATAGGATATAATACATCATATGTTAAAATGTAGATGGGAGACGTGTACACCATGCTATCAAGACAGTCTGTGCTGGGGCATGGTGATCCACACTTTAATCTCAGCCCTCAGGGGTAGGTGGTTTGCTCTCGTTTTGAGGCTAGCCTGGACTACATAGTAAGTTCTAGGCCAGGCAGGATACATAAGTAAGCTACAGTCTCAAAAACAAACAAAACAAAAACCCCAAAACTAGAAAAAGAAAAGAAGGAAAAAAGAAATTCAAGTCTTAAGATGGGTCGTTGTGCTGTACACCTGGAGTCTCAGGCTTTTGGAGGCTGAGGCAAGAAGATCCACAGTTAGAAGCTATTCTGGCCTACAAAGTGAGACCCAGTCTCAAGAAAAGAAAACCAGGAACGTGTACACATGAGTACCGGGAGGAGGGCATTCAGTCCAAGAGTGCTGCACATGCAAAGGCATGGAAACCTGAAGGCCAAAGGGAAGGAAGGCGCTGAGCCCCAGCTCTCTATCCATCACTTTAGAGCACATACATAGCTCGTGACAATGTTGGCTTTGGTCCTGAGTTTGGTTTTCAATAAGCTGACCGAGCTTGTTGACATTTTTATGAGTAACAATATCTAATGTTTGTATAATTCATAACAGATTACTCAGACTTTTATTAATTACATAGACTGAATGATTAATAAGCTCTTAGATAGAGTGTTGCTTGGACTATGCTAAGTGCTAAGTGTTTCCTATTATTATTGGTCATAGTGATATTTAATTATGAATAGACCAGCCTGTAACAAACAAACAAAATACCCAATATCATCAGGCTTCCTGCCTTCTAGTCCAGTGTTCTTTCCACTATACCACAATATTTCCACAAGAGAAAGAATATTTTGAAAAGCATCTGACTCAAGTGATTATAATTTAACATATTTTCTCCAAATCTATTTTTCTTTCCTTTCCATCCTTCTCCACTGCCCCCCACCCCCTACTCCCACTTTCTTTTTTGACAGGCTCTCTGGTAAATCTGTTCTCAGTCACACAGCAATGCTCCTGCATAAGCCACCACACACACACAAGGCTCTGAATTCCTTTCTTTTACTCTAAGCCACACACATTGCTTCTTGGATAAGGCACTCCGAGATGTTTGATAAATATATTTATAAATAGAATGCAATAAAGTTCTGTAATTTGATTCTTAAGAAACTTGGCTATTAGGAAGATCCAAATTTGACACGACTAAGTAATATATGCCCTGACTCATTCTAAAACTCAGTTTGGAGGGAAAGAGTTTTAGCACCTCCAATTTATAGAAGACATAATCAGTAAGTATTGGTTAAACTGGGGAGCCATCTAGAAAACAATAAAGTTGAATTAAGCCTTTGCTTAATACCATGGCCAATTCCAAACAGATTAAAGCTTTAAGTGTTAAAAAGGGAAAGAAAAGTCAAAGCACTAGAAGAAATCATAGAAAATTCAAAAAGAAATACTCAGGTTAACAATGGCATGAAACTAAAACCCAGAAATATTGACAAATTTAGGTACATTAAACCCTTCCTTACAAGTACACATGGCTGGGCTGTAATCCCAGCACTTGGGAAGTGGAGGCAAGAGGATCAATCAGAAGTTCAAAGTCAGCCTTATTTATATAGCAATTTTGAGAACAGCCTAAACTATATGAGAGCCTGTCACACACAAAAAAAACCATTATTTTATAGGGAAGGGACTTAGCTTTCAAAAGGCTATTTAATTTAACCTCACAAGAGAAACACAAACTAAAGCCATGCTCTGGTATATGTTTAAAAGGATATCGGATTAGGAACAAAACCTTGTTAGCACATGGGTAGAGAAATCAGAAATTAGGCACATTCTTCTATTACTGATGGGGATATAAATTGGAACAGTTCCCATCCTGTTAGAACAAAGCATTCATATCTTCAGAGCCACTAATTTTACTTTTTAGAATATTTCTAGAACATATAGTCACCACCACCACCAAGGGTGAAGTTACATATGTGAAAGCTTTTATATGTAGTGTCAAGGATTAAAGGAAATGATTTACGTGAAGCTTGGTGTAAAGACCTTGGCACTCAATATAAACTAGTTGTTCATAGCAAAAGACTGGAAACAGCTCAGCTGTCCATTAATAGAGGACTTATTAAAAAGTGTAGTATATCCATTCATTGGGATACAAGATACCTGTCAAAACAATAGAGAAAGCTCTTTGTATAGCTGGACATAAATTAAGCCTCACAATGTATGAGAAAGCTGGACCTGCTAACATAGACCTGTAATCTCAGCTACTCAGGAAGTTAAAACACGAGGCTATCAAATTCATGATTTACTTGGATACTTAATGAGATTCTGTATCAAAACAAAAAGTGGGTTGGTCTATAGCATAGTGGCACAACACTTGCCTAGCATGTATTAAGTCCCAGGTTCGATCCTTAGTACCAAATAAAAGTCTGATCACAAACAAAAAGTTAAGAGAGGGAGAAAAAATTAAAGGAGGGCTGGGATAAAGCTCAGTGGTAGGGCCTAGATTAAATCTCCAGCATCCCCCCTCACACCCAAAGAAGATGTAGGGTTGAATAAGAAAAGCATGGAGCACTTTGTGAAGGACATACTATCATTTGTATGAAAGTGTAGATAAGGAATGATAAACTGGGTTGTGATGATACATGCCTATAATCACAGCATTTCTGAATCACAGACGAGATGAGGCATTCCAGGCGAGCCTCAGCTACATGGGGATTTCCAGACCAGCATACGCTACACGAGTAAAGAAATAAAAAAACAAAATATGTATTTTTCAAGCCTTTTAAGCAGGTATGGTGGCAAAGGCCATCATAGTAGGGAAACTGAGGCAGGACTACAGAAGGAGATTATCTCAAACAACAAGAGAGGAATACGAGATGATTCACAAACCTTACTGTGAAGTCAAAAATAACCACACAGACAAGTGCTAAGTCGCTGTTCTAACTTTAAGGAGAATTTAGTTGGCAGAGGTCAGAGGAGGAGCTTTATTAGCTCAAATAAATGTTTAGAAGACATTTTTATCCTTTGCACCTCAAGGCTTTCTCTTCGTGAGTTAAAGATGCCCTTGTTTCACCATGAATCACTAACAGGCCATCTCCTTGTCAACATGAAAGAAGTGGTTTCTTTTCACATTCCTTTCCCCATTCATCACTTATCTTGGCTAAGATAGATGTTGCCTCCTCAACTCCAAGCAGGGGTGATAAGGGGAGAATCAGCACCAGGTCAGCAGAAGGCATTAGCATTGCCAACAAGCATCACAAAGCACAACACTCACCTTTGATGGACTGCTTTCCGGGAGACTAACACTTTCTCTTTGCCCTACTCCACGTTACAAAAAGATAAAGTGCAAAGATCCAGGGGAAAGATTATATACTAAGCTGGCAAAAACCTTCCAGCAGATCAGTTTATAAAGATGTTGTCCAAAAGTCTAGTGTGTGCCAAGCCAAAGTGTGTCAGTGCCTCGCAGATAAGAAAAGCCCAGGATGGGTAAGAAACTTTCCCGGAGCTGCACAGGTTATTATTAAAGGCAGAATTATATTGTTCACTCACTCTTTCATAGTATTTATCTTTTCTGCATCCCAGTTGGAAGGTCCTATCCCCACAACTCTGCTATATGTACCCTAGTGTCAAGTAGCCTGTCCTAAATAAAATTTAAATTAACACTGTGTTAGCGTTTCTTTTTCCTTTTCCTGTGCCGATATTGAACCCAGGGTCTTGCATACGGACTATATTTATTTATTTTGAGACAGGGAGGGTCTCACATACCCCAGGCTAGTCTTTAAGTCCTTATTCTCTTCCCTCTATCTCTCAAGTGTTACCATGACAGGTCTGTGCTACCATGCCTGGCACCAATGTTGTATTTAATGTTCTTACTTGTATGAATTCAGTATTTGGATATTTGGCCTTTTCAGTTACACGGTAGCCCTAATCACATTTTTATCTTGTTGTGAATTCATGATAGACCCGAGTTCAGGGCAGGCACTGAGAAGACACTGAGGTCATTGGCTTTCCTAGTGTCCACTAATAATCAGTTCTTTCAGCCGTGAGCATGTGTGGAATGTTCTGTTTACATAAAAGGCAGGCAAGGGATCTATCTTAGTCAAAGGCACTTGTGGCGGTTTGAAAGAAAGTGGCACTATTAGGAGGTATGGTCTTGTTGGAGTAGGCATGGTCTTGTGGGAGGAAGTGTGTCACTGTGGGGTCTTTGGTACCACCTAGGGTCCCAGGTCACTTTTTGTTGCCTGTAAGATACAGACCTCTTGGCTGCCTCTCCACGTGGTACAGACGGACGTACGGTGGTACGAGGGACGGTACTACTATATGGCCTGAACCTCTGAACTGTAGGCTGCCACCGCAGTTAAATGGTTTTCCTTGTAAGAGTTCCCATGGCCATGGTGTCTCTGCACAGCCATAGAAACCCTAACTAAGACAGCACTGCCGACAGAGAGGTGGCTGCTGACCATGGGCTAGGGTGAGAGGAAAGAAGAAGGAATCCACACTCCCAGCTGCCTCTCTTCTCCCCCTGCCCTTTCTGCTTCCCTTTCATATCCTCAGAGTCAATCTGGGCCAGCAGTGTTTATGAATCATGACACTCGCACGTGGTCCTGACCATAAGCAGGCAGCCCTGCCGAGAAGAGATATGGGAAACCGCCTTGTCCTTGACCCTCTCCTAAAGGTACAGAACATTCCTGAGTAAAATTAGAAAGAAAACCTTATATGTGTATACCACCTTGTGACCAATTTACAAACTACTCTCCCACAGACAGCAATGGCAACACTGGTTTATCCTGACTATTTGAGGCAGGGTCTTGCCATGCAGCCCACTCTAGCTTCGCACTAGAGGTTCTCCTGCTTATGCCTCCTGAATGCTGGGATCACAGCTGGATGCCACCATTTCTGGCACCACTGAAATTGTGTACTCTTTGCTGTCGCTCCACACTATTGCCCACAATTCTGATCATTTTGTTTCCCTCACTTTGCACTGAAGAGAGGAAGGAAAAGACAAGGCACTGGGATAGATGGGGGAGTTTCAAATGACGTCAACACTGTAGGTTTAAAACACTGGGATTATTAGCAGGCACAGAAACTATATTAAAAGTACATTCTCGTCCCCTCCCTTTCTGGGAAAACAGAGCCCATCAGAAGGGCATAAGTAGTCCTTCTGGATTCTTGTACTACTATGCTTCAAAATTTAAAAATTATTAAGAATGGGGCTAGAGAGAGACAACACAGAGGTTGAGAGTATATGCTGCTCTTGCAGAGGACCCCAGTTCAGTTGCCAGCACCAACATCCAGTGGGTCACAACAACCACAGTCACCATGAGATCCAATGTCCTCTTCCGGCTTCTATATACAACAGCACACATGTAGGGCACATACATACACTCGGGCACACACAAATACACATAAAACAAATTAATAAAGCTTAACAAAAACAGTTCAGTAATATTTAAAGTCTAGCCTCCACCCACCAGGAATTAGTGACCCATCTGCTTAGTCACAGAGGGCTAGCTACTTAAACTACATGCCTCTGACTATAGATATTTATTCTGTTCTTCAGTTCCACCTTTAAGCCAGGCCCCTTTTATCTGAGTGCAGGGGCTATCTTAGTCCTCCACACTGGGTACAGTCTTAGCCAAAAATCCAAGAAAAATGCAAATTAGGTAAGAGCAATAAGTTTTACTACTTTAGACTCTTTAGTATAAAAGCCCTTACTCCTCCATGTTATAAACTTAGCAACAAAATATGAATTCCAGCATCACATATCAGAATTTTTAATGCCCAAGTGATACCATAATGTTAATTTTATATTTTAATGTCCATTATTCAAGAGCACATCTTTTTACATTTTTTTAGGGTTCTGGTATAATGTGTTATCTTCCTGGTGGAGCTGACTACTATAAATCATACAGAGTCATAAACTAATCCATAGTCAAAAATAAAAGCTGAGTAGTATATGAAAAGTATATATACAAGATTTTAAAACAAAACCCTAGCTGAGCAGTGGTGGTGCACACATTTAATCCCAGTATTCCGGAGGCAGAGGCAGGTGGATCTCTGTGAGTTCCAGGTCAGCCTGGTGTACAAAACGAGTTCCAGGGCAGCCTGTTACACAGAGAAACTCTGTCTTAAAAACAAACAAACAAACAAAAAGAGTATAAGAAAAGAACACCCTAGCCAGGAGCAGTGGAACAGGCCTATAAAGTCCAGTATCCTAGGAAGCTGGGATAGGAAGATCAAAAGTTCAAGGACAGCCTGGGCCACATAGCAAGACCCCATATCAAAATAAAATTAGTGGCTGGGCATCCCTATAATCCCAGAACTGGAGATGCACAGGCAAGTAGAACTCTGTAAATTCAGGGCTAGCCTGATCCACATAGCGTATTCAGGCCAATCACGGCTACAAAGTAAAATCCTGTGTCAAAATTAAGTGAAATTAGTAATATACACTTACAATCCCAACACCAAGACTGAGGGAGAAGAATGGTGAGCTCAAGGCTAACCTGGGCTACACAGTGTTCCAAGTCACCTTGGGCTAGAGTGAAACCTTGTCTCAAAAAAGAAAATGAATGGATAAATAAATACACAAGCAAGCAAAACTTTTAAAAGGGTTGGGAGTATAGCTTGGTGGTAGAGAGCTTGCCTAGCATAAAACACTGGAACTGATCTCCAGTACCACACAGAAAGGAATGTCTTAGAGAAATGTCTTTTTGTAAATATATGGCTGGGTATGTTGGCACAAGCCTGCAATCCCAGCACTTATATATAGAGACAGAAGGGTTACTACAAGTTCATAGTCAGCCTGGTCTACATAGCGAATTCAAGACCAGCCAGAGTTATATAGCAAGATTCTCTCTCAAAAAGAAAATAAGGCTTGGTGTGATGGTATACTCCGCTAATTTCAGAACTCAGGAGGCAGAGACAGGCAGCTCTCTACTATTTTGAGGGTAGCCTGATCTACATAGTAAATTCTAGGTCAGCCAAGTCTACATAGTATAGTGAGATCTTAACAAACAAAACAACAATAACAACCAACCCAGAAAACCACACACAAAACAATCCTCTAAGCCAAAAAACAACGCCATGTTAACAAACGTATTATTTCCACAATTTACAACATTCTAGTGTCTTTGGTTATTACAAAGATGTGCAAAGAAAAATCTTTATCAGTTCGGTGTGTAGAGGATATAGGCTGTTACATGTAGCACGTGGCGTTTGAAGATCTTTAATTCAAGGCTTGGGGGAGCGCATCATTGAGGCCAGCATTCAGGAGGCAGAAGCAAAAGGATTTCTGAGTTAGAGGCCAGCCTGATCTAAATAGCTAGTACCAGGCCTGCCAAGGCTACACAGTGAGTGAGACCTTGTCTCAAAACAAAAGGAAGTAAGACTATCTTTAATTTATTCATTGCATACCTTATTATATATCAGGAATTATGGCAGGGAATATGAATATTTTTACCCCAGGCTAGCAAGAAAAACATACAACAGGTATTAGAATATGATGCTATTATGATATGAGGACGTATATTGAAATGCCAGTTGACACAGTGTCCTCTGGGAGCAAAAACAAAAAAAACGGCCTATATCCAGAGTGAAAGGGATAAATTGCAAGAATGTGCAAAGGCATAAAAGGGATGGGGTACTGTACTCACAGTGAGCCCTGCATATGATTTAAATATGTATGGGCAGAGTAACAAGAAGAGGGAAAACTGGGAAGGGAAGTTGGAGGTAAATGAAAATTCTTTTATTTATTTATTGTTATTTTTTTTCTTTTCTTTTTTTCCTTTGAGACAGGGTTTCTCTGTAGCTTTGGAGCCTGTCGTGAAACTCACTCTGTCGACCAGGCTGGCCTCAGACTCACAGAGATCCTCTTGCCTCTGCTTCCCGAGTGCTGGAATTAAAGGCGTGAGCCACCAGTGCCCAGCCAGAAATGGAAATTCTTAGTCCTTGCCCTAGACCTACTGAATCAGGAATAGTGGGAATTAGATAGAGTCTGAGAGTCTGCTTTTAAGGAGTTATCGGGTGGTTCTCAGATTCACCAATGTAGAGAGCCACCGCTGCAGGCCATGTAAAACCATGTTTTAAAAAAAAAGGATTTTTTTCCTTTGGTTTTTCAAGACAGAGTTTCTCTCTGTAGCTTTGGAACCTGTCCTGACACTTGCTTTGTAGACCAGGCTGGCCTTGAACTTACAGAGATCCACCTGACTCTGCCTCCCTAGTGCTGGGATTTAAGCCTTGCACTCTGAAGGATTTTTAAGCCACAGGGACTGACCTGATGAGTGTAGAGGTGGGTGGGTGGTGGCCATTGATTATCCAACTCCAACACCTGACTCCAGCATAGATACAAGAAAAACAAAACACTGTTGGATGACTACAGCATGAGATGATGATGGAAGCCGAAGCTACGGCAGTAGGAATGGAATCAGATTTAAGAGATGTTTCAAGTGACCAAAGGTCAATCAGGTGACTCATGTACAGTCAGTCATACAGATGTGTCACTGAAGTGGCTTTTACATAAAGGCTATAGTCTTGCTGAATTTGTCAATTTCTAGACCTGAGAAAAAGGGAGGCTGAGAGCATTTTCTATGTGTTTCTTTATAGTCTAGAGTAAAGGCTGTCCTGGTTTGTACATGAGCCCGCTAGTCTACTTGGTTGTCCTGTAACTCATTGTAAGCCAGTGGGTGACAACTTAGCATTCATATTTTCTGTGAATTTGGTTGGTATGAACTAAACTCTGAGAGTGATAATATTAGAACGTGCTGACAGAAACAAATTTTGAACCCAAGAAAACTAAACGCCAGGCACTGGTTCAGCTGATCAAAGTCAGGTACTATCAAAGTGAAGCAGTTCACCTCTTCCTGTTTTCCCAACTGTGCCACTAAACTCACAGAAGCCAGCTAATTCAGCAGGAAGCGGGAACTGAACTGAGTGAAAGAACTAGACTTTGGGCTACACCCTGAAGGTCAAAAGAGCCAAGCAGAGCTGTTATTTCTAATTTGGGAGCATGATTTAGCTGGGGCCATCTTCAATTACCTGAGGAAAAGAAAGACAGGTACAGGTCAGCGTATAAGAGTAATTTACCTCCTGAGAGTCTTTTGGGGTTTTGAGACAGAGTTTCACTATGGAACCAGGCTGGTCTGGTACTCACAGTATAGAGTGGGCTGGCCTCAAACTCACAGAGATCCACCTGCCTCAAGACTCTTGCAGGATACAATTCCTATTTTTAGCACGATTCTGGATACCTCTTGCTATTCCATGCTTTTTAGTTGCTACCAATATCTTGCCTTATTTGGCCAACATATTTGTCCAACAATAGCTCTCTGTCCATAACTGCACACAGACCAGGCATGGCGGCTCACACCTGTACTCCCAGCATTTGGGAGCCTATGACAGACAGATTGTCTAGACTTTGGAGCTGGCCTGGGTTACACTGAGTTCCAGGCTAGATGGAGGTTCATAGTCAAGTCTGTCTCAACCCCTCCACCTCAAACTCTACACTTTTAGTTAACTTGAGAGCTAGAGAGATCCACAGAAATTAAAATGAAAACCCCATAATAGAGATGAAGAAATCGAGGATTTAAAGACTAGATCACTTAATATATTTATTATTACTCACTATACTCCAGACTGCTAAAGGGGACAAGACAGCCTTTAGAATTGGTTGCTTCATTGCTAGCTTTTAGGAGAGATTAAATTTTTCTCTATTTTCTATGTTAACCCTCCCTTTTTTACTGTGGCTTTTTTTTGGTTTTGGTTTGGAGTTTTTATTTTGTTTTTTGGTTTCGGTTTGTGTTTTGACACAACGCCTCCCTGTTATGTAGCTCTGGCTGTCAAGGAACTCACTATGTGGACCAGGATGGCCTTGAGCTCAAGAGATTACCCAGCTTATTTTAAACCCTTTTTAAAAACAAAAAGGAGCCCGGTGGCGGTGGCACACGGCTTTTTAGGGTCGTGAACCTTCCGTCTCCGTCTGCCTAGAGACACTCAAGCTCCCCTGACAACTGGTGCTACACAGAGAAATCCTGTCTCAGAAAAATAAACAACAACAAACCAAAAAAACCTAAAAGAAAAGGGAGTTGGGCGATGGTGGTGCACAACTTTAATACCAGCACTTGGGAGAGAGGCAGAGGCAGTTTGAGTTCAAGGCCAGCCTGGTCTACAAAGCGAGTTCCAGGACAACCAAGACTACACAGCGAAACCGTGTCTCGAAAAACCAAAAATAAATGAATAAATTAAAAAAGGGAAGAGTAGCAGTATTTTGAGACATCCCATATGTAGCCCTAGCTTTCCTGGAACTCTCTATGAAGGCTGGGCTGGCCTCCAACCCACAGAGATTCACCTGCCTGCCTCTGCCACCCAAGTGCTGGGATTAAAGGCCTATGCCAGCACACTCAGCTTGTAATTTCTTTATTGGCTTAGTAAGGAATGTGGTGCGTTTTGTAGTTTCTTGTTTCATGTTTTCAGACAGTACACTTGAATGTAAGCCCTCCATGAGAAAGAATATATATATATAAATATTTGAGAAGAAGAAACATGAACAATTTAAGGAAGCTAGGTGAAGTATTTGTTTTCTGTCTTTGCCTATAAAGGGATCACTACTCTACACTGAAATACTACCTATTAATTACACTTGATTATATACTACATGTACAGGGAATCTATCACAACCTTTTCTCACAGATTTGAAAAATTCTAAAATTTTAAGTACCCCGGCATGTCAGAAATCCTGTGTTGCTTTGTGAGTTCTACATAGCCTTCAGAAACCAGTTTACTCCCACACCCTGTTTGAGTGTATAGCTTGTCAACTTTAAAGACACTTTTGGTCGTGTTTCCTGTTTTCCAAACTCATCACCGATCTGTACCAAATACATGTGTAATCAAAAAGCTGGGTGTCTACCCCTTACTCAATTTCCTGAATGTAGTATTTAAAAGGCAAAGGAATTTCCCAATCCTTACAGGAAGTGTGGACAAGATTTTCATCACTAAGAATGTATTAAATCCCATGTGTGCCTTTCCCGAAAGAGTAGACTTTCTCCTTCTGTCTGGAATTCGCATTAAGAACAAAATGTGTTCCAAAAGACCAGGACTGCCTATTAGGCAAAATTTAGGAACTTGAAGTTTTCAGGATTACTTTCTTTTCGTTTCCTTAAAGGACAAAATGCTAGGTAGGACCCTTTACACTTCATATTTGCCCTGTGGCTTTCCCAAGTGAAATTTCCTTCAGTTCCACTGGGACTGCAATGCTAGTTCAGGCGGAGAAACACAAATGTCAGTTACTTTTCTCAAAGGGGAACCACAGAACTTTAAAGGCTGAGGTCTAGGGAGGGACTACAACCTTCCTCCTTAAGACATCAGCCCCAGCCCAGCCTTCACAGCTCTATCCCCACACTGCCCGGCTCCATGTGAACCTGGTCATGTGAGCCTGTTTACAGCTGAGCAGCTGGTGCAACCATCAGGATCCATGCAGAGGTCCAGGGAGCAGTAAGGATACAGGTCATATACCCCCCTATAATTCCAAGAAGACGTTTGCTTCCACCACAACCCTCCCCGTTTCTCCACCTCCTTTCACGTCCCTTCAGGCAAAGCCATCCCAGGACGCCTGGCTCCAGCCATCCTCTCCCCCCTCCCCACCCATTTCCTCTCC
>LOEQ01005506.1:49046-63768 GCA_001685075.1 Bramus lutescens | reverse complement strand
GGGAGGGAAATGGGAGGAGGGGGAAATTTTGAATGGTATTATTTATAAAGTAAAAAAATAAAATGAATTTTTTTAAAAAAATCTTTTTGTTTGTTGTTTTTCGAGACAGGGTTTTCTGTGGCTCTGGCTGTCCTGGAATTCATTCTGTAGACTAGGCTGGCCTTGAACTCTCAGAAATCTGCCTGCATCTGCCTCCTGAGTGCTGGGATTTAAGGTGTGCACCACTATGCCTGGCATTAAAATTTGTCTTTAGAAGTAAAAACGCGGGTGTTCTATGCCTGTAATGCCAGGTGGAGATATGGAAGTCAGGAGTCCAGGGTCATCATCAGCTCTGCAGCTAGTTCAAAGGCGGTTTGGGCTCTGTGAGACCCCACCTCAAAGATGAGTTAGATGGAGTTTATCTTATTAATCAATCAGCGACCTCTTTGAAATTGAGAGTATCTTCTGAGTTGTTCAAATGGGACCAATCTAATCACAAGGGGCCTCATAAGTGAAAGGGACTTAACCAGAAAGGAAGGTGGAGAGCCAAGAAGTGCCGGGGCCTTTAGAAGTCGGACAAAACAAGCAAGTGGACTCTTCTGGCATCTCTAGAAGAAAATGAAGCCCTGCACCTTGAAATGGATCAACAAAATTAAATATAGCTCAGAAAATGAGAAGATCAAAGGCTCCCACTCTGGCTTCAGATTAGTCGTTAGTAAAATGGTGGATTTTTTTTAATTAGGTCAGTGATGTTCAATCACAGGGTTGAGAACGTTTGACCAAACATTCTAGATGTGTCTGTGTGGGTGTTTTTGGCATGAGATTACTATTTAAATAAATAGAATGAGGAAAGCAGGTTGTCCCCCATAATGTGGGTGGGCTTATCCAGTCCAATGCTTACAAAGAAGAAAGAGGCTGAACTTACCCCATGCAAGAGAGAATTCTTGTCTGCTGGTCTTTGAAGTTGGATATATTTTTTTCCTGTCTTTGACTTAAAACTAAAGCATTTTCTTGAGTCCCGAGCTCATCGCTTCTTCCTGAATATTTCATCACTTGTCAGCCTCAGTAATCATAAGGGTTAATTCACTCAAATAAACCTCTTTCTATCTGTAGTAATATCTTATTTGTTTTGTTTCTCTAGAGTGCACTAACTAATACAGTCAACAAAACTGAATACTGCTATCAGAAAAAAGTGAAATTTCTTCAGTTGTCACAAGGCTGGGTGGCAGAGCCCTATCCACTCAGAACAGCCCCCTCCTCTCAGCTCCAGACGTTTAATGAAATTATACATACACAGTCATCACTTGGGTTTTGACTTTGTAACTTAGTTTCTTTTGATTTTGTAACTTTGTTTCTTTTTCTCTTCAAAACTGAGTAAGATGTTTTGCTTAAATGATTGTTTGATACAGGGTCTTCTGTAGCAAAGGATGGCCTTGAACTCCTGATCCCTTGTCTCTGCCTACTGAATGTGGCATATTCAACTTTCTCTGGAATGCACATGCTTTTCAATTTAGACTCTTCTTTTTTCATTGTGTACATGTGTTCACATACATGCAAGTGTATGTTCATGCACATGTGTGTGTGTGCATGTTTGTGGAGACCAGNATACATATATATGTATGAAGCAAATTATCTCATTTGAACTTAGATCTCAACAATTGGTTAATCTAGATAGCTAGATCGCTCTGAGGATCTGACCTCCATATACAGAGCACTGGGATTATAAGCAGGCCACCACACCTAACTTGTATTTGAGTGAGTTCTGGTGATCTGAGCTCATGTTTGCATGGCAAACACTTTACTTGCTGAACTATATCCCCAACTGTACACACTATTGTTAAAATATTTTTTGGTTGAAAAGACTTTTAATGACTGCTTCTAATTCCTTATGGATTATAGATCTATTTAAACTGTTTATATGATCTTGATTTAATTTGGGTATGTGGAATCTGTCAATAACTTTGTCCATTACTTTAGGTTTTCCTATTTTGTGGAGTATAGGTTTTTGAAGTAAGACCTAATGATTCTCTGGATTTCCTCAGTGCCTGTTGTTATGTCCCCCTTTCATTTCTGATTTTATAAGTTTGGATATTCTCTCTCTGCCTTTTCGTTAGTGTGGATAAAGGTTTGTCTATCTTATTTATTTCAAAGAACCAACTCTTTGTTTCATTGATTCTTTGTATTATTCTCTTTGTTTCTATGTTACTGACTTCAGCCCTCAATTTGATTATTTCCTGCCATCTACTCCTCTTGTGTGTGTTTGCTTCGTTTCCTTCTAGAGCTCTTAGGTGTAATGTGAAGTCACTAGTGTGGTGGTCTGATAAGATACACAGGGCTATGTCAATATTCTTCTGTCTTTTGAGACTTTGTCTGTGGCCGAGTGTGTGCTTTCCAGAGAGAGTTGGATGTGTTGATGAAAGCACCACACTCAGGAGGCAGAGACAAGGGATCAGGAGTTCAAGGCTATCCTCTGCTACAGAAGACTATCAGACACACAAGTGTTCCAGGAAATCCTCTTTAATTCATTCCTTTTTCATTTAGTTACATGATGCTACTGTAACACATGACCACAAATTCAGAGGCTGGAAGCACAGGTTTGTTATTGACAGTTGGAGAGTCAGAGTCCCAAATCTGTGTCACTGGGATAAAATCAATAGGGCAGCAAAGAACAGTTGCTTCTGGAGGCTCCAGGGGAGAATCTGTGCTCTTGCCTTTCTGATTCTTCATCACTTCCGCTCTTAGGTCAAGACCGCTTTCTCTACAGCATCTTCAGATCTTTATCTGGCTCTGACCCTGCTTACCTGCCTCCCTTTCACTTCAGGACCTTTGGAATTGCACTGAGTAATCCTGAATGGATCAGGCTAACTTCCCTATCTCACACTTATCACGTGACCAGCCTTACTCCATTAATAACCTTTATCTCCCCTTACCATAGACTTTCACATCTACACAGGTATGTGAGGACATAAAGACCCAATCAATGGGGCTGGAGAGAAAGCTCAGTGGTTAACAGCACTGGCTGATCTCCCAGAAGAAGGTTCAGTTCCCAGTACCCGCAGGGCAGCTCACAACTGCCTGTAACTCCAGTTCCAGGAAATCTGACACCTTCATACCAAATGAACATAAAATAATGTGAAATAAATATTTTTTAAAAATTTTACTTCTTTAGAGAGGATTTTTTCTAGCATATCATTCCTGAAGAGTGGCACTAATAACAGATTATTCCAGAATATTCTGTATTTATAAAAATGTTCATTCACAAGCAATGTGCAAAAGCTTTCATGTACACACACATGTTTCTAACTACAATGTTTCTTTGTAAGTCTCTTTTTCTTCAATTAAAATCCATTTTGAGACAGGTCTGGTGGAGCAGGATTGGAAGGTCTTGGGAGACTGGGACTGGAAGAATGAACGTTCAAGTCCTACATGGGCTACAAGAATGGATTCTAGGCAAATCTGAGCAACTTAGTGAACTCTGTCTCAAAGAAAGGAGAAGAGAGGATGGAGAGATAGCTCAGTGGACAAGAGCACTTGCTGCTCTCATAGACGACCTAGGATTTGTTGCCAGCACCTACACAGCACAAATATGATGTGGTGGTGCACACCTGTAATCAAGTGTGCTGGACGGGGAGGCAGGAGTATCAGAAGTTGAAGGCCATCTTTATCTGTGCAGCAAGTTTCAGGCCAGCCTGAATCCTGTCTCAAAGTCAATATATAATTATAGAAAATCAAAACAAATAGAAATTAACTTTGATTCCTGTAACTATAATTATTTTTACAACAGATCTTTCTTAAAATAAAAAGAAGTAGCTAGCCATGATTGCACACACCTATAAACAAAGAGTTGAGGAGAGCTTGGGCTCCACGAGACAAGACTTTCTCAAAACTAAACAAAACAAAACTTAAAAACCTGCAAAGAATATACACACATTGTTAAGTAAATTCCAATTACAAAATGGCATACAGTCAAGAGTGGGCATCCTTACCACAAGCCCATACAACAGGTTTTGCTTGGATACATCTCTTTTGAGTTAAGCCAGGAACGGTTACATATGTGGCTCAGCATCAGGAAGGCACAGACAAGAGGATAAGGAGCCCAGGGATATTATGTCAGCTATATACTGAGTTGGAGGGAAGCCTGGACTACTTGAGACCCTGTCTCAATCCCCCTTTAAACAATAAGCTCATTGGTATCTAAAGAGTCTTTTTACACACTTCTGGGAATAAGCGGTCCTGTTTTCTTTTCTTTCGTTTGAGACAGGACCTCACCCTGTATCTCCAGCTGACCTGGATTTTGAGATCTCCCTGCCTCAGCCAATGTGTCAGGCACATGGCAGCACACACAACTGCAGTAGTCTTGTAGCATCTTTGTCTACACCCTCCTCAGTTTCTCTTAAGTGCTGGAGTCAAGTTCATTTTTCCCTTCACTTGGCTACTAAGAAGCAAAACATGCTTTAAATGAACAATGGTATTGCTTACATGGGGACTTCTAGTCTAGAGGATCAGTTGCTACTAGAAATTATATTTATTTTTACTCCTTCATTTTTATCTCATATGTTATTATTATTATTATTATTGCCAGTAATTCTTTTATTTAAGGCAGTAATGACATACACTTTTACATATCCAGAAGTATATTTTAAATTTTCCACAACTCTATATTACTCAAGACAAGAAGGTAAGCATATATAGGCAGGAAATAGAAATAGGCTTTACCCATGAAACTTTTCTAACCAAATAAAAATAAGAAGAAACTGGGAAGGAGGTGGTTTATGATATAAAACCAAACCACTTTTCAGTGGATCCAAAACCTTAATTTGACAAAATTGAGCAAGTGGCAGAGTCAGGCCTGGACGTTTCCTGACTGCACATGCCATTTTCCTCATTCTCATATGCCAGAGAGTTTGATATGTTGTTATTATTATTGTTATTTGTGTGCACAGAACTGTGTCGTAGAAAGATCAGATGACAACTTTTGACATTTGATTTTCTCTTACTGTGAGTTCTGGATATCGAACACCATTAGGCTGTGGGGCAATCACTTTTACTGTAAATTTGTCATTTTTCTTTGAAAGGTCCATTGATTTTGTTGCAAGAGACCCTTATAAACCCAGTGCTCACATTTCCATAGAACAGAGGGACTCTATACTCTGTTGGAAGGACATTCCTTTTTTACTTTTCTCTGTGTGCTCACTCTGTAGACCAGGTTGGCATCAAACTCACAGAGATCTGGCTGCCTCTTCCAAGAGCTGAGGTTAAAGGTGCTCACCACCACATTCAACTCCTCTTGTATTTTACTATTATTATTTTTATTGTTTTTGTTTTTGCATCCCAAGTAAAGTTCCCCTCCCCCTCTTCCCAATTCTTCCCCTCCACCTTCCCTCTACGCGGTCCTCAATTCACTGTTCCTCCACTGTTTCTGGATTCTAACAATATAACTGAGGATGGCTCGGAACTCACTGTATATTGCAGGCTGACTTCTGGTGTGTGATAAGCCTCCTTCTGTACACTTCATTTGCTTCTCCATAAGGAGAGAAGAGAGACTAATACTTTTTTTTCAGACTTTTTGAGACAGGTCTCACTGTGTAGGCCTGGCTGTCCTGGAACTTGCTCTGTAGACCAGGCTGGCCTCAAACTCACAGAGATCTGCCTTTGTCTCTCAAATGTGGGATTAAAGGTGTGAGCCACCACCGCCTGGCTAAGGAACTAATACTTGTAATGAACTGTATTCCATTGCTGTTAATTCTGGGCCAGGATGCTATGTTAAAGATCATTGCAAACAAACTTATCCCCTTGTCCCATTTTTCTATATAAGTGGCAAATATCCTGTTTCTTGTTTTAGTGACTGGCTCACAGCTTCTCTTGTATATGATTAGATTGACAATTCTGTATATTAAATATTGCAGGAAGCCATTGTTTTCAACTAAGCTCCTTAAAGAGAAAAGGCAAAAAGTCAAAATGGAGTCATACATGCTGAAATTCCATTGTTACCAAGGTGAAAGTAATTTATTTAGCTAGAAAGGCAGATTCAGACTCCCCCTCCTCTGCTAGACCCCTGCATCTGAACCTGCACACTAACAAAGCTCCCAGAGGAGGTTCTGTCACACGAGAACAGCTCAACTCTGAAAGATCCCATGCATACAGAACACTCAGTAAGAGGAAAGCATGTCCATGAATCCTGCTGCTCTGCTTGATTAGATTTCCAAAGAACATACACACACACACACACACACACACACACACAGGAGCATTCAGTAGTGAGCAGCAGTCCAGGTCTTCTGAATCACTCGCCAGGGTCATTTCTTTTTCAGGCCATTGTCTGCCTTTTGAGCTAGTCCCCATTCATAGTAGCATTTCCAAGGAGACAACCAACCATGACTTACTTGTCACCAAGCAACAGCTAAGGCTTCTATCAACCTAAAGAGGGTCAAAATTTTTGAAGCCCTCTTGCAAATAACAGTAAGTTTGCAGCGAGATTGGTGCATATGTAGTTTTGGTGCTTACTCATTAATATCTGAAATGTGAACTAATCAAAAAGCATGCTCTTGACTCCAGGCCGTGTGGAGGGCAAGAAGTCACTTGGGTCTTACTATCTCACATGGCAGCTGCTAGCCTCACATACTTGCTGTCATGGCTAGTTTTATGCCATTTTGACAAAAGCTAGAGTCATCAGAGAGGGAAGTGCCTCAGTTAAGAAAATGCTTCCATAAGCTCAGCAGCAGGCAAGCCAGTAGGGCATTTTCTTAATTAGTGATTGATGAGGGAGGCTATTCCATGGAGGGTGGTGCTACCCCTGGGATGGTGGTCCTGGGTTCTATAAGAAAGCAGTATGAACAAGGCATGGGGAGCAAGCCAGTAAGCAGCACTTCTCCATGGCGTCTGCATCAGTGCCTCTGTCCAGGATCTTGCCTTGTTTGAGTTGCTGTCCTGACTTCCTCCAGCGATAACTACAATGTTAAAGAGTAAGCTATGCTTTCGGTCATGGTGTTTCATCACAGCAATAGAAACCCTAAGACACTTGCTTACTGGGCACTTGGAATGTAGGTACTAGAAATAGAAACACATGTCAGATCTCTATAATTTAGTATAAGAAAAAGAATATGTATTGCCTTATTAGTGATTTTCAGATGGAACATTTGTCAACAGGATAAGATTTTAATTGATTGTTTCTGTTGGTTTTTTGTTTATGGGCGAAAGTACTGCCTTTTTTGAGGATTACAAATAAAGCAAATTAAAATTGGTGAACCAAATTGTTGGGGTCCCCCCCTTTTGACACAACTGTTAGATCCACAGAGGCTACCCCTGTAGAGGGGATCAGCCAGTACCTTGCCTGAGCTGCTAAACTCCTGACATGTGACAGCCCAAAGATAGGGTGGGTCAATAGGATTAGTTACCTAAATTATGGCCATGTTATTCTATGTAGTACCTTCGCTAATTGGCCAAGTTCAGAGACCCTGCCCTTAAAGTTTATAAATGCAAAGATTTCCCTTTGTTCTTTGGGTTTCTGCTGGCTCTACATCATAGTCCAGCTTCCCCAGCTGTTACTAGTTGAAGTTCTTGGGGTTTTTTTTTTATTAATTAATCAGTTAATTGATTTTTCCCAGCCTGAGCATAGTCTGCTCAATTTCCCCTCTCCTCCCCCAAACTCCCTCCCATCCACTCCTTCTTCCTTCCCTTCAGAAAAAGTCCAGGCCCCCAACGTATATCAGGCAGCCACGACATAGCAAGTTGCAGCAAAACTAGGCACCTCCTCTCCTAATAAGGCTGGATGCAGTAACACAGCACGAGGGAAGGCTTCCAGGAGCAGGCAACAGCCCCTGCTCCCTCTGCCAGGAGTCCCACAAGACCATGCCATAAAACTGCAAAGGAGACAATGGCCTGAAATCAGTCTCAGTATGTCTTTCTACTGAACCTGGAAAGAATCTTTAATATTTAAGAACATGTCTAATTCATAAGAAATGGACAAGAAGTCCACTTAGGATTTATAGCCATTCTATATTCTCTCTGGACTTTATCTTTTGGGACAGTCTCACATAGCTTAGGCTGGTCTCAAGCAGACTGTGAGGTAGAGAATGACCTTGAACTTTCTGATCCCTCTGCTACCAAGTCCTGAGTGCTAGACAACAGGAATTCACTACCATGCTCAACTTCCTATTTTGTATTTTTGAGAAGGGGTCTCATTCTATAGCCTAGGCTACCCTGGAACTCTTCTGCAGCCTGGACTGGCCTCCAACTAGAAGCAATCCTTCTGCATTGGCCTCTCAAGGGATAGCATTACAATCATAAGCCACCTTGCTGGCAACATAACTTCCTTACATTAATGAAATTCCTAAGTTGATCCCCATTTGCAAGCTTCTTTCTTGTTTCATGTCACTTCGACAAGGGGTGTGGTTATTTAGCATCCTTAACCTAGTGCCCTACCATATGTATGTGAGAAACAGTCTTTCCTATTGTCCTAGTTTGTTTTCTAGTGCTGTGACAAACATCATGAACAAAACCAGCTTGGGAAGGAAAAGTCTGTTTGGCTTCCATGTCCCAATCATTGGCAATCACTGAGGGAAACCAAGCCAAGAACTCAAGGTAGGACTTGATGCAGAGACCATGGAGGAATGTTGTTTACTGGTTGACTCAACTTGCTTTTTTATACTGTCCAGGACAACCTACCCAGGGATGGTACCCCCCATGGTGGGCTGGGCTCTGCATTCTAATCATTAATGAAGAAAATACCCCAGACTTGCTTACAAGCCAATCTGATGGAGGCATCTTCTCAATTAAGGTTTCCTCTTCCCCAATGACTCTAGTTTGTGTCAAGTTGACAAAAGCCATAAAAAATGGCTAACCCACCAAAGGCCAATGTTCAAATAAGCCTCCCGAGTCTTGTGAAACTCATGCATATGTGCATGTTTGCCCAAGGACTCCAGACATTCCTGAGACTTGATTCTCATCAGACCTTTTCCCTTTGAGCTGATTATGAATTAGTCAATCATATCACTTTATGAGGTTAAGCTCTCGCCAATGAATGCGGTGAGACACAGTTTTCACCTGTTTTAGAACAAAAACTGAGTGAATTCCCATCCTGGTGTATTTGCCTGGTTTGGGTCTTTGCATGCCCTTCTGCAAAAGCAAAAGCTGCCTTGATGAATTACTTTCGTTTTTGGTGTTTCTTTGTACAACATCAAGAATATTCCTTTCCAACATATGTCTTTGATTGGATGCTCAAAGAATCCATTCTACAGCCCTTACCTTAAGAACCTAAAGGACAAACCAAGCCTTGGTAGTGACAACTGCCTGGAGGTGGAGCTAAGAAGATCCGGATCTGAGGCCAGCCTGGACTACATAGTAAGAGCCTTCCTCATAAAGCCAAAATAACATAGAGGATGGAGTCTGCTAACCTTATGTGATATTCAATGGCACAAACCTGCCTTTTCTCCCATAGCCCCACTGTTGCCTGTAACACACCATGCTTACACAGACTATTTCACCATCTGTAATCCACCCCCCCCATTTCTCTTCTTGGCCATTTCTTCTCTCCCTAAGGAGTCCTCCTTCTTCTCTCTGCCAGTTCTAATCCTACCCACATTTCAAAGCCAAGGGCACTACCGTCTGTGAAAACTTTCCTGACCACTCCTGCAGAATGTAGATTTAGTTCTTGCCTCTAGCACAAAGAGTTAACTTTTCTTTCTTTGTCTACAAACCAGTTCTTTCACAACTGGATTTTGGAGTCTCAGGAAGGCATAAAAATCACATCATATGTGTCTGCTACCTCAAACTTGGGAGCAGTTAGAGTCACAGAAAATGTTTGTGGCTAGATTTTACCTTCTCTTATTCCTCCATTTAGAACTATGTTTCTGAGCTAGTGGATTTAAGGGTTCAAGCCAAGATACATGGCTTACTGAGAGTTGCCAATACTCTACATTTTAAGTTCATAGGAGTATCAACTATTAGGGCCAGTCACAAGCTCATAGTCCTTGCTATAGAAAGCACAGGTTTTTTCCCCAATATCCTAGTTGAAATAGTGATCTGGTTTTGTGGCTATGCAGTGTTTCTCTTCCCCAGGCCAGCAGAGAGAGAAGGGAGTCACCTTCTTACTAAGGTGGGAACGAGGATCTTTCTTTTTCCTGCAATCACAAAGCTACTGGACTAGCACTGTGTCTGATGCTAGTAGAGCTTAGTAGTAGAACTCCTACCTACATCACCTGCCCTGCATTCCTTTTCATAGATGAGTGCATTTCAGATCAGAGAATAATTCGTCTCAGGTCATATAGCAATTAAATATGCTTGCCCTTGGTGTCTATGGGCAATTGCTTTCAGGAACCCTTATGAATACCAAAACTCAAGGATAATCAGCCTCTTGTAGAAAATGGTGTCTTATTTGCAAAGAATCTTATGTATATCATCTTAACTTTTCTGTCTTTGTTATCTAGCTATTTATTTTGAGAGAGGGTCTCATACAGCAGCCCAGATTGGCCTGAAACTCAGTGTGTAGTTGAGCATGGCCTTAACTTCGAATTCTCCTTCTTTATCTTCCCAAGTGCTAGGATTACCAGAATGCATCACCATGTCTGGCTCACATGCAATCAGCTTTAAAACAAGATTCCTTTTGGTCAAGTATGACGGTTTAGAGCTGCAATCCTAACAACTCGGGTGACTGAGGCAGGAGATAATGGGTTCTAGACCAACTTGAGCTAAAGAGTAAGCTCTTTACAAAAGGGGGCGGGGCGCTACTCAGTTTATGTACAGAACAAAATTTGTTCTTCATGATGAAAAGAATAACCTTCCACAGATGTTTGTTGTAGCCCTAGCTACAGCAACCTAAATAAGCTTCTTGCTAAGTATCTGCATGGGATATGACTTAATAAAGCTGCAGGAATTCTGTTCATGTTGATACTAACATTCCTTTCTTAAGAACATTCACACAGCGATAGCTGCACTCGGCATCCACTTATGAAGACTTGAAAACCAGGAACATCTTCTAATTTAGCCCACTCCCACAGGGGCTGCCAAATCAGCACCAGGAGAGTCTCTTCAGGATTCCCCGGACCTGAGGTTTTTCTGCATTAAAAACTGGGTGCTCAGAAATGCAATGAAATTCTGATAAATTGATAGGAATTTTCAAAAATGGCATAGCCACTGTAATCCGTTTTTTTTTTTCTTGGATGAAAATATTGCCTAATCCAATCCTCTTATTGCAAGGAGTCTGTTTTATCCAGCTTCTTGCAGTTTAAATGAACAGGCTGCTTTTTTTAAAGTTGTGATACTTTTTAGCTAGCTGGGTCACCTTAGAACATGGCACCATTCCACAACAATGTAAAATTGGAAAGAATGTGAGTAAAGTCAACACCCAGGTAGTATAGTCTGTCGTTCTGCTATCGACAGAAGCTAAGGGATCATTGTGAAAGTGATAATTGTCTCCGCACATATTATGTCTCCGACATAATTGTCTCCCCAACATATTTCTGGACAGTGTTGAGATTCCTTTAGCAGAGCACCTAGCAGCTTTGAGTCATGTGAACATTTTTAATACCATAACATGCTGAGTTTAAACAATTGTACAACAAAGCTAGGCATGGTGAGGCTAAGGAGGGAGGATTGCCACATGTCGGAGGCCAACCTGGCCTATACAGTGAGTTGCAGGCTATCTCTAACTGCTGCCCAAGACTCCGTCTCCAAAACAAAACAAAATGAAACAACCACACACATAGAGCAATTGTGTAACCAAACTGACCAGGAATGTATTTGCTTCTACTCTCTTGAGTATTAACCTTTGACTTACTGCCTAAGCTTGACATCTGGTTTGCAGATGTTGGCGACTCCTCTGACTTACATACTATTGTCTAGTCTCTTTTTGTTGTTTTTACAGTTGTTAGAGATACGACCTTATTATGTAGCCCAGGTCTGCCTCAGCCTTGCCACAACTCTCTCAGCTTTGGCTTCCAAGTGTGAAGCTTAGAGAGGCATGTGCACCATTCCTGGTTCCTGGGTCCTTCTTTGGCGTCTCCATCCTACAACGCCTATGAGGACTATCGTTAGTGAGTGACCAGCTAAGCTCAACTCTTTCTCACTGCACCTCTGGAGGGAAGCACTGGGGAATATTTGCTATGCATTCTGTCGGTGATGCTAAGATTTCTTTCCAAGGGTACATAGCCTTCCCAGATTTTCTTCTTACACACATTTTCTTTCTTTTTTTAAAAAAAAATATTTATTCTTTAATAGAGTACATCCTGACCACAGCCTCCATTCCTCCCAGTTCTCCTCTCTCCACCCCCTCCCCCAGATCCAACGCTCCTCTGTTTCCCTTCAGAAAAGAGCAGGCCCCACAGTGATATCAACCATACATGGCATAACAAGATGCATAATAAGACTAGGCACAAGCCCTCATATCAAGGCTGGACGAGGCAATCCAGTAGAAGGAGAAGGCAAGAACAGGCAAAAGAGACAGACACCCGCACTCCTAATTTTAGGAGTCCCACAGAAACTCCAAGCTAAACAACAATAACATGCAGAGGACCTAGATCAGGTCCATGCAGACTTGATGATTGTCACGTCAGTCTCGGTAAGCACCTATGAGCCCTGTTTAGTTGATTCTGTGGGCCATATTCTCCTGGTATCTTCAATACCTCTGGCTCCTACAATCCTTCCTTGCTCCCCTCTTCTGTGGGGTTCACTGAGCTCTACTTAATGTCTGGCTGTGGGTCTCTGTACCTGCTCCCATCAGCTGCTGGAAGAAGCCTCTCTGATAACGATTGGGCTAGACACTGATCTATGAGTATAGCAAAATATCCTTACTCTCTGGGCCATCCAACTTCCAGTTCCTGGCCGTCCAGGCAGTGTTAGGCATGGAATTCTTCTCCTGGTGTGAGCCTCAAGTTATACCAGTAATTGATTGCCTACTCCCACAAGCTCTGAACCACTATTGCCCCAGCATACCTTGCAGATAGGACAGGTTGTAGGCCGCAGCTTTTGAGGCTGGGTTGGCTTCCTTGCATGATTACAGCAGATGGCCAGTTCAGGCTCCATATCTTCCATTATTAGAAGTCCTTATTAAGGCCATTGCCATAGGTTCCAGGAAGTTTCCACTGCGCTAGTTTTCCACATCACCCCCCAAGTGAGCCCCCAATTCCAGTCATCTCTCCCTGCATTCTCTCCCTCCTTCTGTTCTTCCCCACCCACCTCTAGTTCATTTGCAAAATCTATTTAGATTTATTCATGATAGCTAGAAACTGGAAACTACCTAGATTTCCCTCAAACAAAGAATGGATAAAGAAAATGTGGTACATTTACACGTTGGAGTATTACTTGGCTGTTAAAAAAAATGACATCATGAAAATTTCAAGCCAATGGATGGAAAATAAAACCTCCCTGAGTATGGTAACCCAGACCCAGAAAGACAAACATGATATGTACTCATTTATATTGGATATTAGCTGCTAAGTAAAGGATGATCACACTACAATCCACAGACCCCAGGGAGGCAAGTAACATGGAGGGTTTTGGAGAGATGCATGGATCTCCTTGGGAATGGGAAATGGGCTTTCCATTAATTGCTGTGCTCTGGGTATGTGAACAGAAGTTTAGAAATTGATCATGAATTTTCCCCTCCTGTGGCTGATCTAAACCATTACTGGTCTAAGTCCTTTTACTTTAAATGTCTGGGGTACGAACTGATATTTTTTTCTTCAAACAGGGTCTTGGGGCTCAGTGAGCAAAGGTACTTGGTACTAAGCCTGATGACCTGAGTTCGATCTTCAGGACCCACATGGTAGCAGGTGACGCCTGACTCCCAAAAGTTGTCCCCTGACCTCCACAAACGTGCTGAGACATGTGTGCCTCCACTCAAAAAATAAGAAATGTCATTACAACTTTTACGAAGAAAGAAACGGAGTGTACTGGTTTTTTATTGCCAAGTTGACACAGCCTTGTATCACCTGGGAGAGAGAAACCTCATTTGAAGAATTGCCTTGATTAGATTGGCCTGTGGTAATGTCTGTGAGGAACTGAGTTGATTACTGATTGACAGAGGAGGGCCCAGACCCGTGTGGGCAAAATTCCCGCAGCTAGTCCTGAACTGTATGAAAAAGCTAGCTAGGCTCAAGCCATGGAGTTAGTCAAACAGCCTTTTCCCATGGTTCTTGTCTCTGCTCCTGTTTGAACTCTTGCTCTAAGTTTCCTTAGAAATGGACTGTCACCTGGAAGTGTAAGTTGACGTAAATCCTTTCTTCCCCAAGTTTCTTTTGGTTGTGTTTATGACAGCAATAAAAAAATTACAACATTGGGATCTTGCTGTGATGTTCCGGCTGGCCCCAAACTCCTGGGCTCAAGCAATCCCCCACCCCCGCCTCAACCTCCTGGGGCGCTGGGACTACAAGCATACACAGCTGTGCCCAGGTTTGCCCATTTGTCTTTCTCTTGAGAGTGCCATGTCGTGCCCGTCGGCCAGCACTACAGATTTCTGTAAGTCCCAGCATTCCAGTTGCTAGTCCAACTGTGCAGCCTTTGCCCACCTGGGCTCTTGTAGTAAAGAATCCCAGATGGAGCAATTGCCAGTAGCAATCGGTTCTCAACAGGTGGACAAAAAACGCCTGAAGGAAACACGGCTGGAAAGCCCTGAGCATGGGTGTGAACACCCGAACTCCAACAGTTTCAACACTCAGGAGGCAGTGGCAGTGGGGTCTGAAGGCTGGCCTGGACCTCAGTTAATCCATCATGACTGAAAAAGCATAGTGGAAACCCCCTATTTGTGGTT